>JAQFZA010000116.1:0-59171 GCA_034695115.1 Desoria olivacea
AACAGGATTACCGTTTTTGCCTAACGATACAAGGTCATTAATTCATTAGTTTTTCTTTTTGCCTAAGGGGATTTTCGTAAGTCGTCTTTTTTAGGCAAAAAATTTGCCAAAGGTGTTTTTTGCCTCAGCGACCCAGTACCATAATTTTTTGTCGGTATTTGTCTTTTAAAAAGAGTAGGAATTTATTTTACACCGAAAATGCGTTACTTATAGAATCAAAACATCCCATAAATCAAAAATCAACATCTAAAAAACTAGTGTGCACTACAGGAATGATGTGTAGCAATTAGCAATACTAAATGTGTAATACAGTTGAACTTGGAGTACGGCAATGGGATTGTTACAATCATGTGAATAATTTAAATACAATCATAATCTTCTAATATTTACTCCAGAATGCAACGAGGACGACTTAGCCAAATACTATAGCTGTTCTTTAAAACTTTAAAATGGAAGTTCATAATCCATTACTTGTGCTAGTTGAAGTTCGAAATATGTTATGATCTACCTAGTTGTAATTGATTAATCATGTAAAAACCTCAAATCTTCCAGGTACTTTCGCTGTCTGTGATTCCTTAACCAAATTCATTCATTCAACAATTACTTTCTATAATTCATAAGATTATTATACAGTACACGGCACACAATGATTTTAAGCACAAGTGGAAAGTCCCATAGGCCAAAGCCAGTAGCTTTACTCGAGGGTTGAGAAGATTAGCTAATTTATATTTATTTATGCGTTCTTCTCCTTCATCCCTAATCCCAACAAAGTCATTTCAGATTAGCATGAAGTTTATGAATTACGGAGTCCCTGTCCGTATCTGTTTATTTTATACTTCTATACATCAATACTGCATTCCCCACTATTCTACAGATCCTATTCATCCATACAATTCATCTGAAATCTCTGGATTCTCAATAATCTGAATCCTCTGCCAGTCAATCGTTTAATTCATTCCTCCTCCTGCCATGCAATTCGTCATCCCTGATTATGTCCATGTTGTTCAGTAGAGAATGATAAGGGATAGGACAATATATCCTTCATCCCAATAAGTCCCAATTCCTTTTAAAAGCAGGAGTGGGAGAAGGAAAGCATGATGCGAATTGCAAAGGCAGCAGGGGCTTGTAAAATATAAAAATAAATTATAGAATTATCCAAGAGGCTATAATAATAATTGAAGCCCCTATTGTCTGTCATTCTGTCCTCTTCCTTTGTACACAACACAGACACAGACACAACAACCCTTAGGTATGTTGATACTGCCATCGAATCGAATGCAACTAAATTACACTCCCTTGATTTCATCAGTATGTACTTATTTCCTCTAACTTTTCCCCGTCCATAGGGATATGATATGCAGTAATGATGTATAGTTGGGACTGTCCATAAAGTAGAAGAAGCAGGAGTCCATAAGCGTTGGATCTCTGTCATTGAATTCCCCTCCTACTGTGACTTGAGGGCTTGAGATGATGTAATCAATCTAGGATTCATTTTATTTAACAATTTGTGGAAACCGTTTCAGAATAAATAGATTTGAATTCGGTCAGCCACTCGTTGGCAGTCACATCAAAACCCTAATGACGTCCCAGACTTAAACAAACGCTTAAGTTAGGCTGAAGTAATTTATGAAGCGACCTCCAATCCTCATTTGATAATGTCCCCATTTTTTTGCCTATTTTTCGCTTTTTCCATCAAGGATTCTACTTAAGGGACATCAGATCTCCATCATTCATCTCGTTGTTAAATACTTGTCCCTTGTACTTTCCCGTTTCCTCTTCTGCATTCAGAATCCTCATTTTCACCATGTCAATTCCATTCTACACAAGGGCAACAAACGGACAGGCAAGCACAGATACAATGTTTCCATTCCAATCTCAAAAGTCAGAATCAGAAGGGAAAACGTTTTTAAGTTGGACCGATTGGGGAATCTAGGAGCTCTAGACGACATGGTTAGTGTAGATTGTAGCTGCCTGTGTAGTCATCCAAAATCAAAAGCCCTTTTGTCCCTTGGTTATCTTTTATGCAAGTAATTGGATTGTGTAACAACAAGTAATTGACTACAGTCTTATGCCATTTCATTTTTTATTACAACCATCGTCTTTTAACCATTTACAGTCAAATTCGGTTAAGTGGGACAAGGGATTCTGAATTTTCTGTCCTACTGAAACGGATTCAGATTCCCGCTTAATCTGCAATTTTAGAATGGTGTAAAAACGGTAGGGTAATCATTAATTTAGTTACTAATTGTAAGAGTCGAATGTACGTTTGGCTAACGATTAGTACAGAATGAAATGAAGGTGTAGAAGGAAGGACCGGGTGAGGTGACTTATTGTCAACATTTGAACAAGGCGTGGTTATTTTTAACGCCTTCATCCCCCTCTCTATCAGAAGTGCCGATCTTGATTGCATATTTCATCTAAACAAAACAATCCCATACTCCAACTCCACTTGTTATCATGTTGTCTTCAACACATTCAACATTTGACAATCAAGGACGACTGACTTGCCAGTTTCCATTTGAAATACATTGGAATTCCCATTTTCATGTACTGTTACGAGCTTAAATAAAAACAATGGCCAATGTGAATTTCTGATTGCAACTCTGCAATCGATTATCAATTATGGAGTAGAACTATTTTACCATTGTGTATTTTGTATGTCTACAGAAGTGCAGCTCTTAAAATGGAATATTGCAAGAATCTGTCATTTAAAATATTTATGTTAAACCCGTCTTAAAGGTTCAAATAAATCTTGAGACTATAAGCGGAAATTGAATGGAAAAGTAAACTTTGTACAAAGCCAACAAAGCAGTATGGATTCGTACAAATTGGACAGAAGCGTGGACGCCCAAATAATTCCCACTTAAATTGTCAAATCCATACGAGCGGATTTGGACATTTTTTTACTGCAACTCTTCAAAACCTTGCCCAACCTTAAAACCATTGGAAATGGAATATATTTGCACATAATGGATGTAATGTGCATTTCATACTGTCAAGACTGTCAACTACAGTAGGAGTTGCATAGATAATGTAGAATGTACAACGGAGCTAGCCTCGACATCGACAATCGACATTTGGCAGTCGACATTTGTACACCATGGAGGCATTAGACCATTACGTTGCCCTATATGCATTTTTCATGAAGGTGTTCAGCATAAAAAATCCATAATCAGTACACATGGAGCACAATAGTGACTAAAGTAGTGGCGGTGGCTACTTTCTAAGAATGATTTACCACTTGCAAACATAAATGTAGTTTTCCTCTTCCATTCCTTCTGTATGTTAAGTTTAGATAAGTGATTCGTCTGCCTACAGTCCAGAGGAAACTCGAGACACGAAGAAGAATGACAAAGTAAGTCCCATAAAAGACATGGAGAGTGACACGTAATAAATTCTGTTCTATCCGTGGAGATTCGGAATCAAACGGGATGACATCCGTCCCCATACACACCCATACTAATATTAAGACTATTAAAGTAGACATAAACCAACTTCGGCTCTTCGTCTATATATTACAAATTGAATTTAAAATCAGTCAAGTGTCTCCAAATAAAGTCTATAAGAAGAAGAGGAGGTTGATGGTTGAGGATGTGCCAAAAAATCCTAATCCTTGATCCAGAGTAAATAAATGCACACAACATCCATGCTTCGTAAATAACGTAATAAATTTGCAAAAATAAATCCAACATGTACTTCAGTCTTGTTTCAGATTGGATACTGACATGTAGCTTATAAGTATTAGGTGTGGTCTGGTATCTCCTCAGTTTGATTCGTCATCCACCCTTTCAAGCTTTCAATAGCCTTGACTTCTTATTTAGCTCTTTGAATTTGTAATCTAGAATCTGGAAGAATCTTTAAAATAGCTTAAGGACAGTCGAACATTAAATCAGCCAAGTCAATGAGATTCCTGTCCATGGTCAATGCTTATTCATCGCTTCTTTGCATATCTTTGCATTCCAAATTACATGCGTTGTAAATAGTAAATGAGAATGGATGGTTTCCATTTGTTAGAGTTTCCTATATGTTTGATCAATGGAATTGATTTCGGCTTATGTATGGGTTGAGCTTGGGTTTAAGAGCCCGTAGGTAGGTTTAGTCATTCAAGGATTCACATTAGGGATTTGCATCAGAGGTTAAACTTCATTGATTTGGGACATGCAAGAGGAAATTCCTGGAAAGCTCTGAAACGGAAACCATCGGAAGAATAACAAAGAGCTTGACGGATGGAGTTACTTAAAGGGAGTGTGGTATAGAAATTGACCTCTTGAAAATCTCCTCTTGAAATCTGAAATTGACCTCTTGAAATTGACAATCCATGTGTGTCGTTGTCTTAAGTCTTGTGGTTGAGCCGTGTCAACTTGTCATCCACGAGCGACTGGATGTATTTCTTACGTGGAGAAATGCAATTAAAATCCTCGGCTCAACATGTAACCTAGAAACGTTAAAAACGTGGGCCAGGAATGTCAACTTCAACGGATAACCTTCACGGATTGCGACTTCTGCCAAAAATTCGGAAGGAGACGAGGATAAGAAGCACAAGTCCTTTATTTCCGCTGCAAATTCATGTCATTTTCTGAATCGTAAGATTGGGAAATACAAAGTGGAGCAAATTGTGTACTGTAGTGTGTATTGGAATTGTCTATTGGGCAATTTAGGATCTGGAACATTTGATTACATTTGAAACTCTCACATGAATAGACGAGGTGCGAATTCTAATTGACTTGGTCCATACCAATACGCAGTTTTGTAAAACTACGATTAACCCCTTGCAAACTTGCTATGTATTAGTTTAAACTCAACATTTCCAAACTCTCAATTTCCATTCAAAACAGTTTAATGAACTATTAGCCTTGTCAGTTTGCCAATATCTCGATACACTTTTTCGTCTAAGAAAAGTTAGATTTCAGAATCCACAAAAGTATTTTTAGGGGGGAATCTATTAGTTATATGGTCTAACCCCGATGGGATGATGTCGGTAGATAGGTTTAGCCACACGTAGAATTATAATTCCATTATCACATTCTACCAAACCAACTGAAGGTGAGTACCAATGAACAACAACGCCCGACAATTCTAGCTAAACATTCCCGTTTCTAAAGAATCCAATCCAAATTAAGTCGGCTGTACATACTTCACATCACATCACACAAGGTTCTAAACCCTCCGGGTAACCTTTTTCCTTGAGAAACACGAATCCCCATGTGCATAAGAAACCCAGTTCGGTAGTAAAGTCGAAGGTTAACCTGCTAAACCGTTAAGCCATTAAAACCGACTTTTAATGGGAATCCAAACAAGTCTCTTTAGACATGTCGAAGAGTGCTAATTCACTGACTGACGGTGGTGCATGGTGGTGTTATTTCTGTGGCACTTCATAAACACCATGTAGCTATACATACTACGTATCTACATTTTCTCTACGAATACTCTACGAATTTACAAGGTAGGAGGTTAGTATGTATTAACCTTCTTCTACTAAACGATATAAAAGACGGGCTAAATAAATCCGTCACTTAGTCCTGTTTATTTCCTCTCTTTTTCCTAATCAAATGTTTTCCTAACCTTCGTCCCCGTTCTATCAGCCACCCCGTTTTAAAATGATTTAATGCCCTGCACGACACTGCACCATCTTTGTCTTTCAATCTATCACACTCAAAAATCTAATACAATCTGCAATCTAAACCATGAACTTAGAAACACGTTAGCAAACAAATGCAATTTAGTCTTGGGCTTTAAGAGTACGTAGAATAGAATGGTTTGAGGATCAAGGTGATAAACAATGTGCAAGTACGTCTCGGCCAATATGGATTTAGCATGAGGTATTTACAGAAATGGAGAATTTACCGTTAATCCCTTTCGTAAACTTTAAAGTAGTTTAAAGTGTGTCTTGAAGTAGAAGGATTTAATTTTGAAGTGCAACCCTGACTTCGTAGTAATGTTGAAAAATAGACTGAAATAGTTCGAATGGGAGGAAGGAAGACTAAATTAATTAAGGAGAGGCTGAAAGACAAGTTCAGAAATGTGACATCTCCAAACACGTGGACTAATTCCTCACCTTCTGCACTCCATTAAATACCGTTTACTCTACAATCTACAATGTTGAACGTTGACCCGGTGCTGCTGGTCATGTTGGAGTTTAAACGACTCCCTTCCTCTACAATTCAGCATCTCTTGGGAAGTTGGAAGTTGTTTTTCCAAAAAGGAGATGTAGGTCTGGGCATGGCAACATCATCACACACTCCTTTACATTCCCAACACTGTCTGCCCTAATACACGACAACATAGTTGCTTGAACTAATCCCACTTTCAAGTCCTGACTTGACATAGTCCATTACCAGACCGGGCCAATGGACCCCACCAAGTTGAATTGGTCACAGCAGCTAAGCGGCCTACATGACATTCTCACATTACGATCAGAAGTTAGAAACGAGTCAAATTGCGATCAAATTAAATTGCTTTTTTTCCTCATCTTCGAGAGTCAGAGTTTGTCAGATTTCACATAGGCTTACAACTCCGAGCGTACAAGCTACAATGCCCCTTGGTGGCCTGGCCAGGGCTATTCATTTAATGACGATGGCAGAAACCCTCTCTAAAGAACTTATTTACCATTCCTACAAGAGATGCAATGTCATAAGACGATACACGATCCTTAATTCATTTTTAAAACATCGTGGCTCAAGCTAACCCCAGAACATAGGAATCCACAGCCGCTATATGTGTTACATACAATATACCCACATCGTTTCATTCATTTAAAACACATTGAGCCCAGATGCAATAGAAGAGTCATCAGTCAAGCTGTTGGTGTGTGTTGTTAGCTTTGGCTTCAGTCAACAGACTTCAACGTCATTAAAAAAATCCGCGAACTCGTTCCTCCCAACCTTGCCTTCGTATTTTGCTAGAAATTTAAATTTGTTAAGAAGCTGTGGGGAGATGACTTGCTTCTTCTTTAAACGCTTTTATGATATCCATGTGCCTGACCTAGTTAGGTAACCCTGGAAGTGTGGCTAGAAATGAAATTACAAACTCTAAACATAGACACCTTATAAAGACATGTCTTGTATTCTGTGTGGAACAACGTGTGACCTCACAAAATTGAAAATGGATCTTAAAGACGATGACATTGATGTACTGTTCAAACGATTATGAAATCTGGGTTATAAGTTCAAGAATCGAAACTGGAACTTATAACCGAGTCAATAGCGTTCAATCGTATCTGAGTTCCCCACTTCCGTTTTGAATCTAAAACCGGACGAATTTGAAGGATTTAAAGTTTTTTTTAAACGGGAAGGCAAGGTATGTAGATTAGTAGATAGGTCGCTTTGCTGTAGATTATGTAAATCTACAAATACTTGGAAAGGGAACTCTTGTCTGCCAACAAAAAATAACGGATGGTCGGCTGGAGTGTTATTACTCCTGCTTCTCATAATGTTGAGTATATATGACAGAGTGTATGTGTCACTTTAAAGAGAACCGTAGAGGTATACTGTGAGGATATGAACTGGGTAATGATAAAATCTTATTAAGTTAACAACTTCCTACTTCACAGTTTGCTGATTTAACGAGTCGACTACTAACGGATAGGAGGTACGTACAGATCGTAAACAGTTCGGCATTACAGGAAGCTGGATTCAATTCACCGTCATAATTAGTCATTACTGGAGGGAGTATTGTATCAAAATATCAACCTCGTCTCAATGGCTTGTTCAAAAACCATGGGATCTCATGTCCAAGGGTTTCTGGCCTTCGGCACTGGACCTTTTGGATTGCAGTCAAGAAAGTTTGCGAGGCGCTACGACGCTCATCATGAGAGACAATTCAGTCAAGAGGCTTTTGATCGTTGCTTTCCAGGCCAGGATGTATTGCAGCAATGCTTTGTATATCTCCGTTCCCAGAATGGTGAATCTGTGTGTTTATTGAGTAAAAGCCAGTTATGAACAGCTTCTTCGTGTCTGATTAAGTCGTGGAAAACTGCGACGGATTTGTGAATAACAAGAAGATCGGGATATAACGTCACACCACAACCGACTTGTTATGTACGAAAATCTGAGACTCCGTTTTTTCACGACGCATTTCCAGTCAAAAAGGATACCTGCGATGCTCTAATAATACAGAGGAATATTTGTACTCGTAGATATGGCGTGATCCACTTATAGCGGAAAGATATAGAAAAATAAGGTCAACTTCCGCTCTTCCATTAAATCCTGTCAACATCCAATAGTCAACAGTAAATGGATTATGACATGCCCTAACTGATTTAGGGAAGGAAGCTGCGGAGAAAGCGATAACCGGGAAAATCTCTGGCTGTATAAACATATGAAGCCAGAGGACCAATAAGGAAGTGACCCCGATGTTCCCTAATTCCACTTAATACTTCCAAAACCTCCATAAATATTATATTAGGTATAAGGACGGAGGAAAACAAGGTGGGGAATATGGGAAACTATGTTAGCTTTTATGATCATCAACATCCATCTCCGAGTGTAAAAATAGCCCCTAGGCTTCCTTATCATCTTAGACTGTATGGTATGACGTCTGTATCAGTAGGCCATTTAGGAAAGCTGAAATTCGCAGTCTTTTTGCAACTTTTAAAAACACATAAAAAGTTCAGCCTAATTTCCTCCTGACGAGTTACAATTCCAAATAGTGTAAACTGACTTCGTATTTCATTTCCTACCAACTCCCAGCTATTGAATGTCCTGGGAGAAGCAGAAGGTATTTGGATGACATTAGACATTCAGACAAAACATATTCGTGACTTGACATTTAAGCAATCCTAAAAATCCTAATCAAAATAAACAGAGGAGCTCCGTTTACAACTCCGTATGCCTTCCTCCTTATCTCGTGTCTATTTGATGAGGATGATGACTCGGGCTAAAATCTGTCATAAAGTCATTATCCTTGTTTAACATTAGATTTACTTTTTCTAACCGTTCCTAGTCAGGGACAAACCTTAGGCTAGGCATTCACAGAAGGAATCATTCTTACACGGGCCAACGGCATCATGATCAATGCGCCCTTTGGTCCCTCACTATCAGAATCAGCCCAAAAGTCACACTCTCAAGTGTTTCAAATGAAAACCCCCACTGAACTGCTGCAAACGAATGGATTTAATTTAAGCTGTCTTCTGCTTCATTTTTTGCCGCATGGGTATCAACTGTATCACCCCTTGGCAGTTGGGGTCGTCGATATCGTATTTTAATTGGATTCATTTCATCCTTTAAGGATTATTTAGGGTCGGAAGTCGGGGAAAAGTACAATGACTGAAACTAATCCTTTATGATACGTTTAATGTCCCTAAGTTCAGTTAGCCCAGCCGAAATGTATAAACAAGGATGAGATGGATAACGAACCGCATCCAAAGGTCCTTTCTCTTATCAGTTTTTTTTCTTCTTCTGTGGTTGGTACGTATGAACAAGCGGATCTCAGTCAATCGGTTTCGACTGTGTTGTATACATTTGTATATTGCATTTTTACTCTAATAAGTCTGCAGTTGGCTCCATTTTAAATTACATATAAACAGCCTTAGTAGTACACAGTATGCTTTGATGGTGACAAAGCTGAACGGACGGATCATAAATGGCAGATGTGGCTTTGAGCTTGGACTTGTGGCTGGACTTCTAATTGGACACGCTTAGCTATTAAACTATCCTGATACCCACTAACTTACCATGTAAAATTGACTCTTTCAAAATCTGTCTACTGTTCAATAAAAAATGCACAGAAAATGAATTTAGATATGAAAACCGTTAATTCGTCTACATACAACCTGTGACCTCAAACTCATAAGTAATTACATAGGATCCCAAAATGTCACATCTACACACGTTTGGGCTTCCAAATCCGATTTCTGCTGAATTTTGCCTCTGGATTTCAAAATTTCCAAACGCTAAACATTTTCTGATGACAAGACGGTCTTTACTTTCTGTACCGTTGGATGCTAATTGTGTGAAGTGGCTTGTGAAAAGCTTCTTGTCATCTTCAGCTGGTGTGGCATTCTGAGATTTTATTTGTCTATTTGATAATTGGTCCCTGTATGGGCGGAGGGGTTGTGTTCGGTTACGTTGTGTGCGTATGTGTAAAGTTTGGGATTCTTTGGAACTTTTGAGGTCTTTGTTCTACCCTTTCATATTTGCAGAGACCACAAGGAGTGAAATATGACTCCGCGTTTTCAGTTTTGAAGAAAGAAAAAGAGCAGCTAGACGAGTTTAGGAAAGTCAGGTTGGCATTGTGTAAAATATTTGTCAGATTCAAATGGTTTCCTTTAGGAACGGGACTGAGAACTGGCAAGTGATCCGATGACTAACTTCTTCGGGTCCACAGTTCCCCACAAGAAGACGAAGGCATGAGGAAGTAGATTCTTGGAATTCCACTTCAAGATCTTGCAAACCCTAACCTCCAGATCCTCCCAAGCTAAGCCATACCACCTTACAGACATCATACACGTTCTACGAATTCTTAGACGCCTATGAGCCTCATTTTTGTTAATCCCAAGCACATAATATGATATGCAAGCAGAGAAAAGGTCCCCCACATTTAGACTCCGTAATCAAATCATTGGAGAGATTTAGGCTTGGCAAATGGTGCTTGAAATTACGAGGAATCAGAGAATACCCGGTTGGGCAAGTAATTCTATGCAAGGGTTTCAAATGGCTAGAGCGTCTAATGTCCCAGTCGAGCCAGTGAGTCTGGCATGACCCAGCCTGTCTGCTGTACTGTAGATTGTACCTACTGCAATGCAAAATAAACCCTCATTTAAAAACGGATACTACAGGAGTGGAGAAGAGCTGGAATAACAATAACAATCATATCATTATTATATCCCGTCGGTTGGGATAATTTAATTGCAGAGGAGTTGGTCTTGGAGTCCTGATGCCGCAGGTGGTTTTCGCAATAAGTAAATTGGATACGGAGTCCATGGAGAAATAAGGCTGGAGAATAAACGACCCTTAGGGTTAATAATTAAGCTGGAATTCGGTTGGATGTTGGAACTGGTGAAATGGAGGTAGGCTTCCGGACTTCAATCACAAGTAGTCACTATGTATAAGGCATGCCAAATGGACTCATCCTCAATCCTCATAATCATGTTTAATGGATGGGATGAAAACACTAGAGAACTGAGGGGTAATAATAACGGAGGAAAATGGCAAAGCAAGCCGGGCAAGGCTGTCTCATAAAATTTACAGAAATGGCTTTAACCTGGTTAACTTAATGTGGAATGTTAATGCTAATGTTAATTGCCTTCCCGGTGTCCCTGGACTCCAGGTGAGATCCTAAAGGCTTCTCCACGCATTACAGATACAGGGGCTACACGATCCAGAGTTCAGGTCTGGGCTTATTATTTTATTTTGGTAGTATGGACATTTTAGTTAGGACTGATTTACTTTCTCGAAATCGGGGATTTCCAGCTCCAAGATTGGAAATGGTGCATGACTCTGTCCACACTGCTAGGAATGGATTATGGAATGAGGAAGAATTTAGAGGCAGAAGTGCCACAAGAAACAGTCAACAGTTCACTTCAAAAAGACCAATTCAGATTAGAATAATGGCTTAGCCTCATGTCATCTGGAAAATCGGGGGATTGGATAAAGTATGAACTGCTCTACGATTTAAATACTTCCTAGCTCAACTAGTTTTTTAATAGTTACACACTAACATTCAAAATTTCCCATTCTTCCCACAGTGAATGGTGAACTTATTGGGCCTACATCCAACTGTATGTACAGACTAACCGAATTGCCTACTTCCAACGCTCCAACACTCCCAGCCTGAAGTAAGTGGAGGTTGGAAGGAGGACAGGGAGTGTGGATGCGATAAGGAATCATTGCGTCCATTATAATTCCCTGAATCTTTCATAGCCAGGTAATTTCATGATAATATTATGAGGCTCCTATTTATAAGCTAGGGCCAAAAAGTGCAAACTCCTCACGGTACCGACAACCACCACCACCAGCACCACGAATAAACCACCTTCCCACAGCTCCATTACATTTTACATTCTCCTTCCATGTTTTTCATTCAGGAATTATGGGACTGACGATTTACCAAGAATAGGAAATGTCATACCGAACATCATGAGTGATTGTATTATAAATAATTCTTCATGTCTACTACCCACAGGAGCTAGATAATTGAAAAGTGAGCCTCTCTAAACCGTTTCGTCTGGGCAGAATAACTATTTTCTAGGACTAGAACTAAAGGAATTGACTAATTCAGTATTCCATAATAAATCGTAAGCTTATATAGGTCATATTCCTGGAAGTAAAAAGGCTGAGGATAATAAATATTAAAATAATAAATGGTTCTAGGAAGGAACTCCTCCGAACTTTATGAACTTTCCGAAGGTACAAAAGTCAGTCAAACTTTTCAAGCCCATACCGAACGATCCACCACCGTTTAGTCTTTAAGCTCATCATCAATGAACAGTTTTCAAGTCTTTTCTCCACTAAACACTTTCAAGACGATGGTGTAACAATGACGACATAGTATAATAGCCACATACATATAATAAGCTTTGTATTTTCGTATAATGCCTCACTTTGTTAAGAAGTTGTAATTGATTGGACTCCAGTGCCACTGCCACTCACTAACAAAACCTCCCATTAAACCAGACATTCCCAAATTGCTACAAGGTTGGATCGTTCGGAGACTCGATGTGTCATTTCCCAATCGATAAAACTCCGTTCTAGAGGGAATTAATTTCTTCTCTCAAGCTCTCCGAAGGTTCACGTAGCGGTTGGTGAATGGTGATTGGTGGTGGTGGTGGTGGTGGTGTGGTCGTGATGGTACACTTCATATTATGACAATGTAATGAATATTCTCTTTCCTAGCTGAATTTCTAGATGAAGATACGCAAAGAGAGGCTGGGAGGGCTATTATGGAAGCTTCTTGATGAGGGTTATCAATAAGTATTGGAAAGCACAGCGGAGGTCGTCTCCTTCTATAATAAGCGACATGTCTCTCATCAATTAGTCTTGGCAAATTGGTCTGAAAGAGTAAAAGGCTATAAGGAGTCATTACGACGAAGGGTATAAGTCCGTGTGGACGTGTAGACGATGGACTTACAAAGTTGTCAGAGATTTCCGAATCCTTAAAGTCTACACATCAAAGATATACAATAAAGAATGTTTACAATTTGTCCATTGATGAAATCTTCGAAAACTACAACATTATCCATAAAAGTTGTCCAAAATGCATTTATTTAATACAAATTAAAAAAACTTTTCTTTACTCAAACTGCCTTTAAAAAACTAGCTGGACTTTCTTTTTAATTCGAAACCGGAAAAATCCTTCGTTCCACCGAGCAAACGAATGTTGTAATTACTGATATTTGCCAGAGGCCCGTGTTACGGAAGTGATAAGCCTCTTTGACGAAGGACCGTGTTTGGCTAGCACTTCATATGAAATAAGAGATGACCTTTCGTATCTAAAAGTCTACTCGGATGTCTGGAGTCTGGAATTTAGACTTTTCCAGACTTTTGAGAGTTGAGTGTCTGGATGCCCTTTTACGTTCTTCCATATCCAATCCAATCAAGGGAGCTAATATTTTGTCCCCTATTAGCTATTACTGTTAACGAAGTTAAGATTTAAGAGCCATGAACACACACGCTCAGAGGACATAAGCCTGCCTTATGAATACCGACTTTTTATGAGGAAAAAACTGGGATAGCTCGGCAGAGGCATTTCTAACTTTCCAACTTACGTCCAAAACCGTTTCAAGTGTCATTTCTCTTTATGCTCTTCATTTCATCGTAGTTTCTCGTAGTTTCCTTACCCCCACCACCACCAATCCTGAACTAACTGAAGAGAAGACCTATCTGGGCATCGGAATGACTTTGCCACGAGTCTTCTGCTGCCTCCAATTTCTAAACTCTAAAAGTCTGGAAAAGATTTGTCTTCCTTGTTCAATGAGGTTGTGCGTGTAAACCTTGAAACTGAATCCAAATGTTGGGGTGACAAAAAACGGATGCATTTATCCACAAATCTAACTTATTACCGGCCTTATGAGTTCTTGAGGTTTTATTTAGCAAAAAGCCAGATTTAATATTCCGAAGTCATATCCTGTAAATTCGTCCATATTTCATTCCATTTCAAATACGGACAGTTGTATTCCCGTTTTATGGTAGGACGCTCCAAACTGTTTGCTGCAGATGATACTTTCATACCTTGTACTTGTTGAATAAATCATCTCAGCCTTTTTAAGAATCTCAGTTCACATAATATCCTTTTTATATGTTGAATACTGTTTAATAGGCTTCTTTGGTGTCGGTCTCACTTCTTTTTTGGGATTTAAGGAATTTCCTGTCATCTTCTTGGATTCCTCAAAATCCTTCTTGTATCTTGTGAAGTACAAATAACTTGGGAAGTTTTGGGAACTATGAAGTTGGATTTTAAATATCAGGTGTGTCAAGGATGAAAGTACGCTAATGGCTTAATGAGTTTGGCCTGAGGAATAAATAGTACAAGGCATATGCTACACTAATGATTCGATGAAAAATAGAAGTTGAGAACTTTTAAACTCGTTTTGTTTCCATTGCACACATGTCATCTATGAGAGACCAGGCAGTCCAACAATTCAACATTTCAGTCAAATCATCAAAAAGAACAGGAAAAGCGTTTAACGAATCTCATGTCGTCCCTTTCCTACACCGCAACACCATTTCCAGTTTAGAGTACAAAACGATCCATAAGACCAGCAGATGCCTTTAAAATTGAGATTCGGACTCATCAGACACAGTCGGTATGACCGTTCGGCCAAAGAATTTAAGGAATAATTTACTCGATTCCCTGAGTCAGCTATGATGACTCACTGTCGCATCTTTTAAAGCCGATTGCCTTGTTTTTGTTGTTCCCTACACGAATGACGAACGGCTAGCTGAATATGGTTAACTAAAGATGTGACTATTTGGACGATTGGAAGGTTGGAATGAATGTGTTGTTATGAATGTATGTTTCTGTGTCTGTAAGCGTCTAAGCTGAAATTTTAAACGAAGGAAGAAGGAGGTACGGGTTTTGCATACAAATTTAAAACTTGATGAGCATGATGATAATAATTACCCGTGGTGGAATGAATGTAGAGGGCCGACCGGGAATAAAACGAGTGAGAAATGTGTTACTTCCCTTTTGTGCTCTTTTTTTGTTCCTTTGTGTCCTAAAGGTCTGCGTCTACCTTGTCTCTATGATATTGATGGCAGACAAGAGTGTAGAGTATATAAGACAGTATGTTTGTATATTGTATGGCCTATACACAGTTCCTTGTTTTGATAGCTTTGATAGTGTGACTGCAAAATTACAAATTATAATTTATAACTCACCGAGGAAACCGACACTCAGAATTTGATGGAATCCTCAATTTGCATGACAAACTCCACTCTACATCCTACAAATCCTACTATCCTACATTACCTCCTGTACAGACATCTACTCCTATAATGTCTTTGTAGGTAAGTTTAAATTGGTACATCATTTAAAATTATTTATGAGACAAAAACTATAGGCCCGTGTTCAGTCACATTTGGTAAAAAGAAGCCAAAGACCAGGACGAATTTCAGAAACCTTTAGACTTGCAGGCTTTCAAACTTTAAAAACGCACCACTAATCACTTCCAACTTCAATTCCTTCCTCAAAAACACAAACTGCCTCTCCATGACATGAGAGACAGAGTCATAAGGAGGAATACGAATCTCATCTCATCTCGAAACGAGGTACTTGTGCCCATTGTATGTACCTGCAGCCTCAGTACCCCAATCCCATAAATCCTTCCTTTGCATACTTAAACCATTTAATGAATGAAGAGATTAGCCGAGTAGAAAACATTCTGCCATCATCCAACAACTCAATGAATAAAGGTTGATGAAATGGCTGACTCTAAAACATTTTACAGGCTGGAAGTTACTACACAAAGTTCCAGACGACCGATTTGAAGTTCTATTAACCTAATATGGATAACTTAATGTTCCCTCAGAAATCCTAGCCTCTAAAGTTAGATTATGGGTAGAAGGGAGTTGAGTTATGGCAGTGTGACCAAGACTTCTAGGGCAGACTTGGCTTGACTTCGACACAAGAAACATCTTAATCCATGACATATGGCTGGTTTGAATTGGTTATGTGGTGGTGGTGCTGTATGCCCTGCTGATGCTTCATGATAATTTGTCGTGGCTAGTAAATGTGCCTCGCATTTAATATTTAGGATTCTAAATTAAGACTCCGCTACACCTTAACAGTCTTGGCAGGTCTACCGCACCACTCGCGTATGAAAAACGCATAGAAAATGATGACAACCTGAAGCCAATTGAGAAGGATTGGAAAACATGGTGAGCTGATATTTCATTGAAACTTTGTCAACTGTTACCATCGCTTTAGGATATAATCGACAGTTTTATGACAAAGCAGGCCTGAACATTGAAGGCTTGGCTATTTAAGAACTTCTCGTAAATACAAGAGCACAAACCTTCTTCTGTCATGTTGGGCCTTGTGGCTAGGATGGATATGGACTTTGGTGCCTTTTAAACATTTAAAGTATGCAAAGCAACTCATAGAGATACCACACACCGCTATAGAAATCTTTTAACCAAACCCCATAGGGTCTCCTCAACTTTTAAAGCTACAGTTCTAGAGCTTGAAGCCTAAACTTGTACATAAGCTCTGAGCTACAGGAGACTTTTTATTATTTAAGGAGAGATAAAGGATTAAGAGAGTAAAAATAATAAGAACTAAGTGAAGTTAATATATTATAATAATAAAGACATAATCAGACCAACATGGTTGGCTAGACATGAATAACGTAAGAACAGAACAGGGAACAGATATCTCCCACAGAATGTGTCAAAAAAATCACAGAAATTAAACCTTTTTTTAACCAACGGGATTGTCTCTCTGATTCTTTGCTTAGGAAATTTGGTTTATTTTTACGTCAGGTAATGCCTGATGTTATAAAAAAGGTCCCGTAGGCTCTAAATTCATTGCAAAATCTCACTCACAGCTTTAGACACCTCCATGCACTTCCTTAGCTACAAATATTCAAAGTACCATAGAGATAAGGAAAGCTCAAAAAACTGAAAAAAAAAGTCCAAAATTGCAAATCCGAATACTTTTAAGGCTTAAAAGTTTACACTTTTTTCAAAATCTTTTTATTTCCTGCCTTTACAAAAGAAATGCCTTTGCAAAAATAAATTTGCTTTGGCTACACTAGGAACATACAATCTGATTAAGTACGGCTTATTATCTTAATCAGCTAAGAGGAATTTGCATTTCGTATGGTAACTGACTGAGAGCTGAACTGTACTTTATAATTCGGCTTAGCCTCTGATTCATTGAATCATTGACTCATGTCATAAAACGGTTGTGTCACTCATCATATCCCCATCGTCTTGTACCAACTGGTGTTTACTGTCGACTCTTTAATAGTTGTAATGCTAATTTATTACAAATTACAACAAGATTACTCTACCAGATTAGCTACTGATGAAGAAGTTAATTGCTGGGGATTTCTTTTTTTAAGACAATGTACTCCTTATTGAAGTTGAATACTAAAGTGTTGGACGGGATGCGGTTTATTACTTTATTACGCATTCTTGTTCCATCTTCATAAGGGAAGTGGTTGGAAGTTGGAGGTGTGTTTATTTTAATTTTCTCTCATAGTCTTCACATGTTGAAGAATGGAGCATAAGGACACATCAGAGTAATTTAAAAGGGTTTTAGCTAATGAGTGTTACAATTTGTAAGGATTTTTTGTCCGTCTTAAACTTGTAAACTCTTGAAGAAGGAGTTCGTACACAAATCCCGTGGGTGTTTGCAAGGAAAAAATAAAATAAACAGGACATTGCATTACATGGACTGAACTCCCAACTGCCAACTTTGTTCCTTTATTACAATTTTTTATTTCCCTATTGTTGTGTTTCAACAGAAGGGATTTACTTTTCTTAAATTACTTTCGGAATTTTTAACGCTAATTAATCTGCTATACACCGTTTACAAAATAGGTATAGTTACGTATTTATATTCCAAAAGAATTATTTTTGTCAGGACTTTAGGTATGGTTTACTGGATACTCCAAGGTGTTTTTTGCAATTTCGAAAAACTGACAACTTCTTGCTTAATACTCAATGGTCGCTTTCAAACTTTAAAAAAATTTGAGAACCATACAGTGCAAACCAGTTAAGCGGGATCCAGTTAAGTGGGAAATCCTGTTAGGAGGGACAGATTTATGATTAAATTACCTTACGAATGTCTTTGTGAAATTGCTATTTAATTGGGAAGCCATTTAAGTGGGACAGGAAACTGTAATGCACATTTTGGTCATTATGAACCAATTAAGGGAAAACACTTTTTCTAAAAGCATCATCATTTACTACATTTACAGCTAATGTGTTTTTGAAGATAGGTAATTAAATAGACCGCTGCTGCTGTAGTCCAGTGGTGTCACTAACACGATATCTCATTTGAACTCATTAAGCTTGGACTGTAATTATAATTATAAAAATAGGATTACATCACTTGGACATGTAAATTATCGATTGTATTTACTTATTGGCGAACATGATGATTTGAATGTTGAATCCAAATGCTACCTGGCCATGTCAGTTGGAGGTTCCATGTTCACACGTACCTATTTTTAACCTTCCTCGCCTTGTATAATCAGTCGGTCTTGATTAGTTTATTTGCCATGTGATATGCTTCCTCGTATTAAATGTTATGTTGAATCCCTACAGCCGTATTTTGAATACAAGTTTACAAGTTCCAAGTAGTCTTTAATTGTTAATGATATGAGATTACATGTTTACTCCTATGCACAGAATGTTTGCTTCACCTCCGTGTACATAAACCATTTTGGATGTAACACATTCAGGTTATGAAAACAATTCATCAAGAGGCAATGTACTACTGTACTCCTTTAGATATTGATGGTTTGGATCGGTTGGAAATACACTGGCAGATAGTGGGCAGTGTGGGTTAGGACAACACTCATACAAATCCCTAGGGTTTAAATCCTATTATTCCTACTCCCTTTAATAACACGTTGTCTTTAAGTATGTACGTAGGGGTCAGATGAATGAAGTACAATTAAGAGCTTTTACACTTTCCTCCACTAATTTGTAATTAGGAGCGGAAAGTTTACTCTTCAACTGATCTCGATTCTTTTTTATAAGGCGTTAATTCCATTGAGTTGTTCTCCTTCCGCCAAATATGTCTTGGGGATGAGCTACGTATGACATGGCAGATGTGGTACAGTAGAATTAGAATGAACCATCAGGGGCTGTGCATACTCTTCGTCTGTCAACTCTTCAATTCAAGACCCGTAGGGGTCAATCTACTCAAGTAGAAATGTTATGATTCTGCAAAGTTAAACGGATGAGTTGTATGTCACGGACGACCGAAACGCAGTAGATTTCCAAACCTGTTGGATCATCCTTAATTTAAGGACTTTAAAGATTTCGAGCATTTCCTTAAAAAAAGTGGAAACTCTAATTCAACTCTCTCTCTCTTAAACAAATTGTCCACTTTGTAGAGAATGAGATTTGTGGGGAAAAAACTAATAATCTAGAAATGTTGTAAATGTTGTAAACCTATGAATAAATCGCAATTACCTGTTATTGTATTTAGCACCAAAGGACATAGGCTCTTCCGAGGCCTTTTTACTCGGACTTCCCTCACTCCGCTTTTGCTTCTTATTCGAAAACATTTTCACAACTTCCACAATCGTTTAAACTTTATATCCCCGAACAAATTCCACTTCTCTCCTAATTTATTAACGTCATTGGAATAATATTTAAACCAGGAAATCCTAGGCCATACTCAATACTCAATACTAATTACGCACTATTGGAAATTGAAATCTCCATTCTTGAATAGTAATTTCCCAAGGGCAGTTGTGTGTGGAAATCCAAACTGTTTAAAACGTCAAGATTTCAAAGAGGAAATGTCGGAGAAAGGTTTTTCAGGGACGGAAGTTCACTCTAAAAATGCCCGATGTTTTACTAAAAACCAGCTCCTTAATGTTTTTTTTGGTTTCTGGCGAAAGCACAGCTCAGGCTTGAGTTCTGAGAGGTCTGAGTTGTTTGCCCTTTGCAAACATCCGGAAGACTTGGCTCCCAAAAAGCCTGAGTCAGAAACTCAGGACCTGAAAAAGTCACAACACAACTCTTGTACAGAGGATTTAGTGTTTAGCAATATTGTGGATTGTAGAGTTGAGATTGAAAAAAAGAGGACAAACTAGATGATATTGATGTGGATACAAATAAGGTTGTAGAAACTTGTTGTAGGGAATTGTGAAAAGTCCATGCAAAAACTGGATGATGGAAGAAGTTGCAAAGGAACTGCACTTTATCCTCCTCTGGTAAACTTTAATGCTCTTGAGGAGAGATGACAAAGAATATAATGGAGGCTTAAAAGACTTTTAAGTCAAACATCTCTTGGTCTGTCTTGTGGTTGAACCTTAAATGTCAAACATTACGAGTTTCATTGAGGCTGATGGCCACCACAACTCAATAAGAACTCCGAGGAAACTACGTAACTATGAAATATACGAATTGTTTACAAGAACCGAATCGGCTTTTAATTTTTTTCGAACGCAGGTTTGGCTCGATTTCAGAAATTACTTCTTCCAACATTTAACAGTTTCTTCGTGTAGACGAGTTTAATGAAATGAAGCTTCCCACTTTCCTCACTAATTAAAGCTATAGCCCATCTGGCCCTTCAGCTCATTTCAGATCCCGAAATTCCGAAACTGGTGAACACCTCCGTTAAAGGTGGCTAATGAAGTGGACAGATTGTGTCCGGAACTCTGTTGTGTTGAGCTCTGAACTTGTCCGACTGTTTATTACCGAAGTGGTGGTGAGTCGTGGTGGTGGTGGATGTTATTCGACCAGGACCCAACTCCTGACTGACTGAATTCGAGTTTACTAAAAATGTTTTTTTCTTCTGATTCTGGTCTGCCTGCCTGGGGTCTGTTGCAGTTCGTAAGCTCCTTTGGTGTTGGTACTCGTGGTAAATAGTCCATGTTCATTATATCGTATATGAAGTGGTACGGCAGGGTGTTGGGCCAGGGATAGGAGAATCTCATACATTTTAGATGGAGAAATGTATGCAAGTTTCGAGGATTGAAATGAACTCCCTCACTGCCTCTCTCTACTATTTATTATAGGGATATGCTGTTGTATGGATTCGGCTATCTTGAAGCTAGTCAAGCCTGCCTGATAGCCTCGAGACTGAAGGAATTGAGTATGAGGCATAACTATCCTGTAGTTGGACGATGGACGATGTAAATCCTGATCATGTTCTTTCTGTGGATGCAAGTATGCATTATGCAGAGGTGATAGCAATGCCTTCTTGTATCTTCATGAATATTATTATTATTATTACACTAAGAAGACAGATTCAGAGGATTCAAGAACATTTGCCAACTACTTGTACAAAGTGTGGTGGTGGTGGGACTATCGGGACGGGACTATGAGAGATCGGAGCAGTCCGTATTCGAATAGAATGGACGTGTGAATGGAGGGTTTGGACGACACGTCTTATTTCCGACGAACTTCCTATTTATGTGTGAAGGACTTTCTTTGGAAATTTCAAATTCCATGCTGGGACTGTAGAGAAAATATATGCAATCCCCTGTTTTTATTTATGTACATAAGGAAATTAGATTTATGCTTTTGAATGATTTAGACTTGAATTCTGAGATTTAGGGCTTTTTCGCACTCTTTTTTTCGGTAAGTTTTAGACTGTAGCTTATTTAAATTGTAAAAATCTGCCAATCCTGTCTTACGCCTGGGCCTGAATACATCGGAATTATTCTGAAGGAATGGAGGAAACATAGAATTACATTGTTACGCCTTGGATCTCCGTCTTGAATAATTGCCTGTGACCTCCCGAACTTTTCATTCATGATCTAACCATGACCTGTGACCTCTGAAGCCAAAGGCTGGTTTTCCTTTCATCTCTCATCTGGCAAAGAATTCAAAAGCACGATATCATGTAACATATCTGTAGGATGTAATATCCAAATGTGTGAATACATAATAATTTCTTATTCCTCATCCTGACAAAGCGGAACGAGAGTCCAAGACACAAGGAGGAACTCTGGGGATGATGGATGGAGGTGTAATGGAACAACTTTTCCTCTCTCAACACATTCAAAGCAACCTTTTGGATTTGCATATCCCCACCGAGTGCAGAGGGACTCACGACTTTCATGACTCCGGCATTTTTATGAGCCCTCTCAACTTATTTACTCATCTTATAAGATACAAGCAACTTATTATTATTCATTTCCTCGTCTTTAATTCGCAATTTCCCAAATGACCAACGAACTTGGACTGCCCTCTCGTCCTATCCTTTCATCCTTAAGAATGTTGCTCCGGAGATTCGGTATTAAGATTCAGGGAGACGGCAACATTACTTTGTCGACTTGTGAATTCGATTTAGAACTTACAAACCACAAGCTACAAGCTACAACTGCTAACTGTGAATAGAGTGCGTGTGTTTTAACTTGGTGTAGTTGGATCCTTGATAGCTTGTGACAATATACACGGATCCCTCTAATGCATGCAGTATGTAGTTTGACATCTCACACATGAGTTCATGACTTACCAAACTCAAGGCTTGATGAGGCTTGTGCCCCTGTCTTGTAGGAACAAGATGTACGGTTCCATATGCACTTTCACCTATTGTACTCTACAAGTTTAAAAGCCTATACAATCTTTAGCTCCAAAAAAAATTTTATTCCCTTGTACAGAAATGATGTCAAAGTCAAATTATTAAACTACATAAATCAAAGGAAGTGAAGCAGACATTCAACAATTCAACCGTCCAAACTAAAATACAAAACAAGGAACTCAATTCCAAAGCCTAGAAAACTGTAGGGACGGGGCTGATAAATGGTTGGGATTTCTACTGTTTTTTCTACATTTTGTTTGTTGAATGTGATGGGATGATAGAATGATAGAAGTTGGAGGCTGGAAGTGTGAAATGGATCTTACCAACTCAGATCTTACATATCTTAACTACAGAAACCTGATGGTGTTAGCCAATGATAATGGTAATGTGTACTATTTTTTTTAGCTATGTATTGTATACGATCGTACTGGTATTGATGAAAGTGGTGGTGGTGTGTGTCTCTGTTTGTTTGCACAGACAATGGCACAGACCAAAAACCTATGGATGATGATGATGAAGAGGAAAAAAGTGTTTGGATCTCACAGAGAGTTCTCCAGATCATCTTCCCTCTCTGCAGTTCCTATGTAGTTTTATGTATGTGTGATTTCTCTCAACATTTTAGAACCTCATCCCCAACTGTGAACTCGAGCTGTGAGTCTTCTTCTTAAAAAAACAACAATTCCTTTTAAAGGGGACATGCAAAGGTCTCGAAACACTTGAGACATCGGAGACCTTAGGAGGTTTAGGAGGTCGGGGATTGGCCCATACCGTTCGTGACTCGTGAGTGCTCCTCACGTTTAAGTGTTGAAGAAGTTAACGCTTTATCTTCAGTATTATAGTTGGTTGAGGATAATGCATGTTCTACTTGGATTTGGATCACTTCTTCAAGAAAAAACTTGAACTCCCTTCGATTTCATTCAAAGATTCAAAGATTCAAAGAATTAAATGTAGAGAGACAAGCTGCAAGAAAAGGAATTGGAAAATACTTTCGAGTTTCGACTTTTCGAGGCTTTTGACTCCAGGAAGAATGGGATGATGAAATCAGCCTAAGCTTCCCTGTGGCTTTTTACGTATTCTTACCCAGAGACATGAATACTATTGTGAAGGAATTCTGCATCAGAGAGGATTTCCTTATCCTTTAAGCACTCCACTAGTCCACAATCCCATATTCTCAGAAGTAATTAATTCAACAGGCAATTCCGGGATTAAGTTTGCAATCCTAAGATTTTTTTGTGTTAGATTTGTGGATTGAGTTGATGTAGGCGGAAGAGTCTACCTGTCAAAAAGTTACCGATAATGATGACTTGGACCAACTGAGGGATTTGAGGAAGTGGAACCTTTCATAGATTACGAGTCGTATGCAGTTCGGGAAATGTGATTCTGTTTTAACAAATGCTTAGCCCATTCAAAAAGCCTGAAGTAAAATTGGTAGGAAGGAGTCTTGTGGATTATGTATGAAATACTTACAACATCCAATAATTGTTATCTTTCATGCCAGAAACATCATTTCTTGTCTTGCCACTCTGTTTTCCTCAGATTCTGATCTAACCTGTCCAGTCTCAAGCCTTTCGCATTTAGGAGAGCCCGTCAGGCTGGGACTGCTTCTACGTGATGCCTTTTAGTATTGCCCAGAAATTCTTAGTTCATGATCTCAGTTGCTCTGCTGCTCTTACATCCCGGGAACATATGTGGACTAATGTCAAGGGGCTGTGCGTAAGAGATGTTGAAGGGATTAATCCGCAGCGTATTTAATCAGGAGTTACATCTGTCCTGGATGGACTCTACATTCAACAGATTCAACATTCGACATGGAAGAAGAAAGTGTTTTCATAGCCTGTAGTTCCAGACTCCAGAAGAACTGTTGCCTTAAGACGAAGTGGCTGAATGACGGTAATAAAACCTTCTTTTTTGTCCTACAGGAGAACACAAAGGGCAAAGCGTGTTTGCCGACTTGGACTTGAAGCAGAAGTCCAGTCTCTCAAGGGCTCCTTGGCCAACTGATCCAACAAACCGGAGGCAGAAGCCAGACTCGACAAGACGATCTCCAGCAGAAGTACCAGATCTGTTCAACTACGAGACGACACCACCTTGCCTTAAGCAAATGAAAACTATCCGTCTTGTTTAAAAGGCAGATGTTCCTTTTAAAACTCAAGACTCCATCCTCTCCTCATCTTGGCCGGCAAGGAAAGTCAACCTCCGGGCTAACAGTTTACAACCAAAAAGTTAAAAGGCTAACGTCGTCTCTTTTTTACATTCTAAATAAATAGAATCCCTTCAATGAATCCCGTTTTGAATGAGACTTGGATGTTGAACTCTCCTCAAGCTTAAGCAGATCGTCATTAAGTTCACAGGGCAATATCCCATCTCCTCAAGATTTACAATGGAAACATTGCATCAAATTCACATTTTGACATACTGACAATGCGAAGGTTCGAAGTTCGAAAGTGTAATTACAAGTTCTGAAGGAGAGGTAGGAAATATCGCGTTGTCTTAAAGTCCTTAATAATCCGAGGAGCTTCTTCTTGAATGAAACAGATGGGTGTGGATTATTATGTGACCTTACTTCCAAGTGGATTACATAACTTTTGAACCCAATCTCCTGTCCCCCTCTACTCCTTCTGATATACAGGCAGAGAGCGATAATTCACTCTCTCGCACATTATTTACTCTCAACTTGAGATTAAGTTAAGCCTTTAAGAATTTTAAACACATCCAATCCAAAGCCAAGCCTGATCCAGCTACGAATCCTCAAGACCTCAAGACTTCGTGTAACTTCAAGAAGAGTCCTCATTTTTTCTCGAGTTCTTGACACAAGCTACACAGTACAAGAGTAATGAATGGCAGTCTGGGTCACATTATTATTAAACCTACCGGCTACCACGAGATCTGGATCAGACTTCAGATTGTATTACATTCTGGGAGAAAGGAGCCACCACCACCATCAGCCTTGGCCTGTGCCATTCAATAAACATAATACAATTACAAGAAGGGAACGGAAGGGCTCATAATAAACCGACGGCGACAAAGGTTTCCAATGAATAAAGCCTCCTTCGTCCGGTTCCTGTTTTCCATCCTTGGAAAAATTCCTGTAACCAAATACTGATGATGATGGTCGGTGATTACCACTTGTACCAAACAACTAGATTTCCAGAGGAGACTAATGTGACTGACGTGGATGGTGGTGGTATGTCTCCTCGTTCATAATTTTAAAGGAGTACATAGTGGGGATGTAAATGGGTTCATTCATTTAGAAAATACTTGCTCGGAACTTGAAAGTTTGTAGGAGGCAAGTGGTTGGGTTCAAGAAATATGTACACATGTCAAATACATGAAGAAATACTTGAAGGGCTGAACGTGGATCGTTTTCACGATCAACTGATCCCATCACATCACATTTACCATGTGTGTTGTGTACATGTATTACCCTGTACCTCCTCGTTTAACAAGTTTATGGATCCAAGCCCATCAGGAGCCAGTGACCAGAATAAGCATCAGACTTCAGCCCAATCCTCAGAGATCCAATGTCCAGGAAATACATTTAGAATCCAGAACTGGAGGCAGATAAGGGAAGAGTAACAGGATCACAGGGGTATTTAAACTCATATATGTCCAAGTCCACGTGCCCTTGGACAGACAGGATAACCATCCGTCCAACCCGCATGAATCATTTTTACGCAACTTCCTGAATGGAACATTACCTCTTTGAAAGTTTGAATTGTATTCCTCCCTGACACCCGATCCTCCTTCATCTACACGTCGTATCCTCTGAATCCTC
Organism: Desoria olivacea; assembly: GCA_034695115.1. Lineage (NCBI taxonomy): Eukaryota > Metazoa > Arthropoda > Collembola > Entomobryomorpha > Isotomidae > Desoria > Desoria olivacea. The sequence goes on from JAQFZA010000116.1 coordinate 26,429, forward strand.
TCTAGTACCGCTGGAGTCTGTTCAGGAACAAATTACTCCGAACCAATTTCCACCATCATTACAGCCCATTAAATACAAAGTGTAAGGGATACCGAAATACAAATGCAGGAATAGATGAACCGATGAGTTACTATCCAATATCGATAGGAAATTTCTGGCCAAGAGCAACAGCTCATTTACTTGATGGACTCTGTCCTCTCAGATTACAAATACAAAACTTTCCCTAAAAAACTAGGAAAAAATACTCGAAAATTATCTCTGACCATTTTTCACTCGTAAATTAGCTTCCGACTTCCATTCCACCAGAGTGAATCATTACCGTAGTTGATGGTTTATAGTTCTATAGGACTTAAGGCCCAAGGCACGTGTAGTTCTGCTTCCTTAGAATTTGGGATAATGCTTTTGGGATATTTTGAAGTCCTCTTCGTGTTGTAGGCACCGTTTGACTGATGACATGTGAAAGAATATTTGCTCTCCTTAGATGTTGGATGTTGAACTCGGTCGGATGCTGTCTGTTGATTCTCGGCTGCGGTGAATTGAATACCAGAGGATATTTAATTGGCCTGGTTTGATGCATAAATTAATTCTAAATATGAAATAGCCCGGAGTCAACTATGTCATATTTGTAAACGGGGGGAAGCGGATCTTCATATTTATTCAGAGCTTACAACTTAACGCGAATCTTCGGAGGTGGTGGTCTTGAATTCCTGGCTAGTTAGATCTTCTGGATGGTTGGATGTGCACTCAGGTTGAATTATTGATGTTTACCTCCCAACTCCTAGGTACTTCAATATGATAACATATAGTTACCCACGCTATGCATTAAATGGAGACGATTGAGAGTGAATCTGCTTATCCAACAGTCTACCTATTCGAGGTCTGCATGCTCTTTCCGTAAGTGCCTGTACGAATGGAAATGCCTTTTGTGGCTTTTTGAATCATACTTGTGTAAAAGTATGCAAAATTCATAGTTGATGACTTGAGTTACGTATAGCTGTTGATGATAATGGGAGCCTATAGACGATCTTGTGGAGAAGGACTGAAATCCCCATCTGCTTCCATGCTGAAAAGTCATTCAAGACCTCTAATGCAATGAAATCCTCGTCTACTCTCCAAGTCCGGTAATGCACATCTCAATTTCTATTATGTATGGTGAGTGTGTGAAGGCTTTAAATTTTTGAAAAGGTGTGAATTAAGCAGATGCAGAGATGCAAAAGCATTTCCATTCCCTTCCCAGCCATAAATCTCATTTCCAGTCCAAAAAAGGCAGAGAGGCAATTTCGCACTTTATTCAATTGCAAATATCCTCCTCTCCTTAGAGAGCCCTAGCTAGTTCTTAATAATACGAACATTAGGAACTGTACGTCTTCTCTTCAGTCTCCTATTCAACTTACAAATCACTTATTCCCTTTTATAATACAATCCTAACCAACCTTGGGCAGGAAAACAGAATCTAAAAAGGTTTTTCAAAATCAAAGGATTCTTTTAGAATTTTTAGAAAGAGTTTATTTCGGCTTTTATGTAACTAACTAGAGGTTTTAGAACCTTTAGATCCTTTAGAAATTGTTGAGGTACATTCATACAAAATAAGTACTTGATACGACATGCAAATGTAGGGGTCGGTTTTATATTGAAAAAAAAGCTAGAAGCTCTGGCTGTACTTCAACGCTTTGGCTTTTGTTAAATGATTTCAAAACAAAGTCAGCGGTCAAAGTTTGTACTTGTGACTTTCTTTTAAATGCATTTATATTCTACTATGTAATAGCGACAACATTTTCTATAAGGAAATATTTATATAACTTTCACTAAAAATCCAACATTTTTGCGTATTTTTCATCCCATTTTCCACAAAATGATTAAAGAAAAAATGTCTGTTAAAGATTTTTCTTAATAATCGAAAATTTCAAAAAAGATTTTTAAAAAACCACCTCCATGTTAGTTTGAAAAGCACGAATGGTTTGGAGTTTTTACGTTTCAATTGTTTTTGATTTCAATGGTAAAATGTAAAATAAATGAATATTTTGGGAAATGGTTCTTGAGTAAATATTAAATCCATATTTTGGTTTTTTCCGGCATATCTTGTATATATAACCGACGGTTATATAATAATACATAACAGAGTTCAGGGATGCCTAGAGAGATAAGGGAAGAAGAGGCCTTGATTTTATTCAAGTATTCCAGTAGTTTATGGACGATAAGAAGCTATTCATTTTCATTCCACCTTTTTACCATAAAATTTTACACTGATTGTATTTCTTTTCCCAATTCTTTCTCCACTTTCTCAGCTTAGAGTCTAATAAGTTAGAGACGTGGGGGCGTCCATGTCCCCACTCCCTACACATTTCGAATCCAAAATTCTGAATTCTGGACGTCCTAACTGACTGCCCTACCCTACTCCTTAAATATATAGCCAAGGATAAACAGTTAACTTTCTGCAAGTATTCTGATAGAGACATAGTGGATCCAATTTTTCCCCAAACTCTGAAGTCTTATGTACAGTACGAGTGAAATATCCATAAGACACGAACAGATATCTTCTTCCTATAGACAGAAGTAATGTAATGTAATGTAGGAGAGTATCGTGTTGGAATAATTTATTTCGCCTCTTCGCTACTCTGATTCCTCATGGAATAAATAAAGGAGTTTTCAAGCCCTTGAAGAACGACTCTTTTACATCGGCATAAAAGATTTAGCTTTTCTTGTATCCTCCGTAAGCATAAATTATAAGGATGGGTGAAGTGGTTCCTTTGGTGGTGTGGATGGCATATAGACTCCATATACACTCCATAGTACAAGTACAAGCTGATAACAATGGAGGTTTGGAACTCTATTGTGCAGTTTTGCATCTCTTCTCTCGCTTCCCTCTTCTTCCTCATGAATTTACGCAACATCTCTCCATTCAAATCTCTAGCTTTTGACTATCGACACATTTTGACAATAGCATGCACTTTATATGGGAGCTACATAAGGAGATACACACAAGTATACATTCATAAAGGCCTGTCATCTCAATATCCTACTTAGGAATCTGAACAATGAACTTATAACCCTAAGGATGCTTTAGTTTACAGAGTTAAAGCACAAGGCACTTTCCTCCTCTTTCCTCCTCAACTCTGAAAAAGGCATAAAAAGCTAAAGGTCTGATGCGAAAAATATTTTGTTAGGAATTGGCAAGATTGAATATTTCTTAGGAGCCGAATACAGAACAAATCGGTACATCACAAATTATTCCGACTGCCGATCTACACTGAATGTCTTGGCCTGCAAGGGTCCAGCATGACTACAGGCGTGGATTTGCATTTGTTGTGCTTTGAATTGAGAGAAAATTTCGTAAGAATCTTTGAATATCCAAGAAATGAGATGAAGGATGATTATGTTCTGCTCTGTATGCAATTATATTGTGCAAGAGAAGAGGGAAGAAGGTATTGTTACTCAGAGTTATTGAGTTCACTCACATCACATTGACATCACATCGTCCACATCTCTCAGGATGGATGAAGGAAGACAACAATACGTCAAAATCAAACAACAATGGACTTAGAGAGGGAAGGGGATCTCATTGTTACATTTATTTACTGCATCTCAAGTCTCTTGTTAAACTCCTTCTTCAACTTTAAAATAAAATCTCTCATCAGAGAAACAAGTCCTGACTTCAGTTTGGATCGCTGGATTGTTGTTTGGTTAGACATTACTAAATCTTAAATGCAATGCAATACTCTTTCATTGTCATCATCATTGTAAAGCTAATCTGAAGAAGGTAGCTTATAGGAGGAATCCCCACCACCAGAGACAGAATATTTCTGGATCTCGGGCTAAACAATCAGCTTCCATACTTCTTGATCAAAGTCCCCTACAGTTGTGTGAGGCTGGGAAGACACTAAAGTAATGTAGTTCCTCGACTTCTTAATTTTTACGAGAGTTTGTGTACGGCAAGAGAGGATTGGGTGATGGTACATTATTAAAATATTACGGTGTAGGTAGGAGGACTAATCCCTCTAATGTATAGATTACGTCAAGTCAAAACACAAATGAAGGAGAAGGGCTAAAAGGGTATCCCGTTTCATGGACTTATCAGATTCAGCCTTGGTGAAACTTTTTGCTGGGATTTTGTATAATTTGCTAACGAAGGTTGTATATGTACTACACTATACGAACATAAGTTGACTACATGCCTTTGCAGGTTTGTGTGTGTAGAGGAAAACTTTCCCTTTATCTTCATGTTAAGAACTAATGATTGTTAAGCAAATCCCTGGGCTGAAAAACTAAACATTCCTCCAACTTTCCAAGACTTCAAGGGATTGCTTGCGTGTGCCTGCGTTTCTGACTTGGCTTCCGAAACCCAGAAGGGCAGGATAATAGTGGAGGAGTTTGGACGTGGAGTAATAATGCGTATCTAGCGTGAGGATTGAAGGACAGGTGGACTAATAGTTCCAGATAAAATGGGAATCAAGCACAGAAGCAGTTTCCAGCAGTTTGGAACATTTGAACTCCTTAAGGTTTCTCAACAAGGAATTCCCAGAAAACGACCTCCGAATCCTGAGACCCTCGGATTCCTTAAGCAGTTTGGAGGAGGCAATAGACTTGGTGGAGGTGGATTTGATTTGAGGATATCTCGGGAAATAAAGTAGGCAGTGTGGGGAATGAATAAATCACACTTGAAAGGGAATAAAGCAGAAGAAGTCCTGATAACTCAAATATTACGCTTTCGCACTTATGCAGAGGAAATAAATGAACACACACGTGTGTGCATAAGATGAAGAAGTGGGTGTGGTTGATGAGATATGCTGGGCTAAGGGAGGGAACGGCTAATCGATTTAACCATTTTAATTAGTGACTCGGTGGGGGTGAGGCATGGAAATGTTAATGTGACCTCACATTCGACTCAAGAAATTTATTGCCTGGAGGTGATTGTGGAAATCAATGGATTTTGAGGTTTTGACTTTTAACAACCCGAGGTCATTTGTATTAGTGACCCATAAATGTTCAGAAACGAGTTTTCAGAGGCTGTTGAATCTATAGAATTTCCTTTTTATATTGGAGTGTTTTATGTGGATGTGATTGTTTCTGTAATTCCTAGCGATATACTTCGTTAAGGAGGAGAATCCAGACTATTGAAGAAGCCGTTACTCTCCCTTAGGATATTTCCGGAGTTCCGATTTGGCACTTAAGATAGTAAATCCAGTTGATAGAGAAATGGTTTGACATGTAGTTTGCATCCATTTAGATTTAAATTGTATTGTCATGTCATAAGAGATCTGGTATGAGTTGAATGCAAATATTTAAAGTTGGAACAGCCGGAGTCTTCGAGGCGTTTTAGGTTCTAGACGAGTGAGAGTTTTCCATTCGATTTTAAAAACTGCCTTCCTTCATATAAATCTGTCGCCTCCTTCAATCTCATTTGTAGATCAGGCAGGGAGAAGTGTAGCGAGATCTTCTCGGAATCTCTCAGGATTGAATCTGCCTATACTAACTGGATCCGGCCTATATTAAACCATCTACGACTTACTTATAGGTCGGAGAGTTTAGAGTTTGTAGTACACAAGGCAAAAGGCTTCTTCAGATGAAATTATCTTCAGCTCCAGCTTCAGGTTTTGCAATACTTGAACTGACAGTAGTCTCAATTCTATTGTCAGCTCCACTCCACCGGGTTTTTATTTCCTACAAAATGTGTCAGAGTTCACAGAATTCAAGGAATAGCGGACTAGTGGAGTTCCAAATCCGAATTCCCATGGCAGCTTTTAAAGGCCAGAATCCAGATTCCAGATGCAGTAGGAAGAGAGGAGGCTGGAAATTGATTTAGTCACCCAGGCTATAGCTGGACACAATCAGAGCGACCTATTTCCATTCCATGGGCACCAATACCAACTACGGATACGAAGTACACAGAAGGCTTTTCTTGAGTTGTGCAAAATAGCCTCGTAAATCCTACAATGTCACAGATTACTTAAGTGATAAAGTAAAAAAACCTGGAGAGGCTCAACCTTTGACATTTTCTTTTGCTCCATCCAATAATCCTCCACAGGGCAATTCCTATATTCTTTACTTGTGTACACAAACAACAAGGGGGTTAGGAATTTCAAGCGAAATCCTACAAACTGCCTGCAAACCCAAGGAATTATTTACAACTTTTACAAATACTCAAGCTCCATAAGGTTCGGAATCGCAAGTCAGTGCGGTTGATGGCTTCTTCATTGCATTTTCTACGGCATTTAAAACGGCGTTCCCATGCAGGAGGAAAAACAGTCTTGAAACACAAGAACAGAGAAATTGTAAAAATTTTACGGTTGAAGTCTGGCGTTGTCAACATTTTCCCATTTTTAAAGAAAGCCCACGTCGTCAATCTATCCCTATCGACTTCAAAACAGGGAAAGCAGTAATAACTGACATGTTTGTTAAAAAATAACTTCTAGAAACCCACAGGTCAATAATGCTATTTAAGGGTCAGGCAGACATCAGCGTATCATCATCTGATTGAACATAAATTAGGATGAAATCGGCTTTGGCACGTCAGAAGTGCAGTTGACAGAGAATAACAATCCCCTTTCCGGAGGCTTCCAAAAAAATTGTAAATGTAATATTTTCTTATCCACCACTGCCATCCGACAAAGCCGTAGAAGCGGACCACCACCACCACCACTCGAATCTGGATTGTTTACTTTATGAAGGAAGGAAGTAGCTTCGTAGTAGTTTACCCATCGTAGTGTTTTTTAAATGTTTTTATCATTACGAATGTACAGGACGGTGAAGGAATTGTGGGGACATGGATTGAGGTAACAAATGAGTTTGATAAAACAATTATTACTCCGCCTTTCTTGACAAATGATGTACAGAATGTGTGCTTCATTCGTACGTGTCCTATATTCTGCTGGCGTCGACTTGACTTTTTAGATTCAGTAATCTGGAATGTCAGATTCCAACATCATTGAACATACTGAGTAGACTATAGCTGAATCCAACGGACATTCTCCTTATCAAATACCAAACTACTGACTCCGATCTACACTTTCTCATACTGCAACGACGAGGACAAGGACACCAGTGCATTTCGATAATAGAACATTGAAAATCCAGATCTGAAGCTAGTTTTGTCAACTCTTGCCTTCACATATATTATTATTCACAAAGCACCCAAGCCTGCAAACATGTCTCGTAGGGGACATGCCAAAAAAGTATACTACATTCCCAACGACGACACTACAACCAGTAGATAGGAATCCCTGGCATTTCAAACTAATAAATTTAAGTCTCCTGTATCTCTTAAAAATAATTTTGGCCTAAGCTTTCCAATTAATTCTCAGTTCAGTGTTTTATCTTCCTACCGCCCAGAATTACATTCTACGAGTCTGAATTCTGACATGAGGAATCTGGCCAAAGCAAATCTATGTTCTAATATAAATATTTATATGGATTAGTATATCCACCTCTACGTACTTATTTACACAATGTGTAGTTTGGATCTTTACGAGGCTTCGTAGACAACCCTAGGCTATATTCGGTACTAATAAAACGGTACGGACATTTAAAGACCGTATATCTTTATTGCATCTGATTGTGAAATTCTGTTGTGGAATTAGTCTTACATCTTAAGCACTTCCTGCTTAAGTTATTAAATATTATTATGGGAGGGGGTGGTCCCAAAAAATGCATTTAATGACTTTGGAGTGTTTAGCATGAGGTACATACTATGTCAGTGCTAAAACTATTGCATCTGCTGAATGAAATTGCAGTTTAAAATGATAGGGAAATTGTAGATAGTTTTTCAGATGGTTTGAAGTAAAGTTGGTAAGTCAAACCAACCTGGAATCAGCAGATTGGAAACAACATGAGAGAAGGTTGGTGCATCATGAATCTTTGAGATTTAGGGAGATTAAGTGTTGCAGAGGAACATGCAGAGAAGAAGAGTATTTGTAGAGTCAGTCAGTATGGCCTGGCATGTCTTGCATTTGGATCGGCTTGGCTTGGCCCGACTGAACTGAAGAGGATTAACGGAAATCCGTTAAAGTCATCTTCAGTGATCTAGAAAACTAGAAACACAGAGACCTGTAAACTTATCTGATTATGGCAACTGCACTGACCTTGAGTTCTCCCTACCAAACTATAGAGTTTGCACTCTAGAACTTCAGCATCCCTCAACGATATGAAACTATGTAACACATGTATGTAATGTAATGAAAGTTCAAACTGGTTTTGAAAGCAAAACATCCTTAAAAAGGTAACTGAACTTTCGAATTGGAATTACGATGATTTTAAATCATAATTTAACATCCCTTTGCAAAATACTGAATAAACATCAAGCCTATTTGGGAAGTGTCCAACGTCCAACTTATCTTTAGAGAGACAATAACAATTTGCAATTCCAGACCAATTACAGACAGACAATGGAGGATATTTCAATATCTTTATTGTCAATTAGACGGAAAGGCCAATAGCCTTTATCGTCAAATATCAAATGAAGTTGAGGACTTCCCAAAATATAATTACAGATCACAGAATATTTTCCTCATCGTAAAAATCGTCATATATGGAAAGTAGGGAAATTAAAAAACATAATTATTTATTATATAGAGTAGGCAGTGGGTGTATTTAATGCCCCTTATTAATTAGAAATTATTACGACCGCCTCAAAGTCCGACAGTTGCATTTGAAGTGTAAATGTCCCATATGATTAATTAAGATGTGATTGATGGCAAAAAAAATAACTGCAATACTCAAATTAACTTGCGACGTAAATGCAGCCATAAATCCAACGTCGTTACAGTTTTATTTCCAGTCTGATTAATCGCTAATTCAGCTGTTAAAAAAAACATCCCAACATGGTTCTGCACTCGTGTCTTCTGTTTGACGTACCGTCCTTCGTACATTATTGCAAATTCGTATTTGAATTCTATTACCAACATAAATAATTTTACGAGCTTGGAAAGGAAAGAGAATCGGAGATAAGATTTCAGAAGTTTACACTTTGCCCTGCCAGAGTGTCGAATTTCAATCAAGTTTTTGACTAAAGAAACAGAGTAACTGTTTTAGTCCACAAGGGCTTAACCGCTTAAAGCGGACTTTGATTGATAAGAGGAGTCATTAGCTCATTAGCTTATCATTTTTCATGGCCTGGCCAAAACAATAAGCTGTTATCTCCATTCCAAGTAGTTTTTAGTGTTGAGTGACTTGACGAACTTCTGAATATCTGTCTCTGTCTTTGTCTTCTGATATATTGGATTGCCAAATGATATGATGATGATGTAGTCAGAGGTCTAAAAGCCCTCTTCGTCATCATCAGAGAAGGAGATGTAAGAGGATATAGGGAAGAAAAAAGTGGACGGGGTATCGACATTTGAGATTCGAGATTGCAGATTCCTCTTTTCAGATGGAAGACAAGAGATTCAGGATGTTGTTCTGTCCCTAAGGTTATCATGTCATTAATATTGGATGGAAAAAGTGGATCACATGAGAGAGAGGCAGATCAAGTTCCCATTTATGGTAACCCTCATTATTCCCAGAAAAATCACATACGAACTCATAAAACAAACATCTCTCTAGCAAAATAGATTTCTCCACGAATCTTTGCACTCCCTTCCTCAGCTAATCCAATCATTCCAATCTATAAAAATACAAGGGAAAACAATATCCCCCACGGGTCACCCACGTATCCCCATCACGTGGCGTATCCAAAAAATATGTCCAATCATTAAATTAGCTGGGACAGCATAGGACAACGAAGCATCAAGAAGACTAATTCAGCCTTTTACGCATCTATTACTACGATTTATCATCTCTATTTCAGTTTATATGCAGAAATTAAAATTGTAATGAAGAGTGACACGTCAAGCCGACGCGGTGTGTTCGGTCCAGGCATGTCATTTCACATCATTGGCCGAATTATGAATTCAAGCCAGCTGAAGACAACAGGAAACGCCTAATTGTTATGCATTTAAGTTACTCAAGCGGTCTTGACTGGCGGACAGATGATTATCCTGATGAGGCTGATGTTGATGGCTTCATGGGGATGATGATCAGCTCTATTAATATTATCCTGACCCCTAGGATAGCTTCAGCACTTTAACAGTCACTAGGAGTCTATGGAGTTTACCCGTGTCGACTTGTCTGACAAACTGACAAAGAGGACAATGGAATGGCCGATTGGATATTTGCAGTGGTGGGATTCGTATTCTGATCGAGAATGTAATCCTCCATAATTATAATTATTTCAGGTTCAAAGTCAAAAGAAGAGCTGGGAGGCTTTAGCATTGAATTCAAAGGCTGCTAGGACTCCTTCCCTTCTTGTTCAGCTTAGGATGAGATGCAATAGCTGAATACTTGAATCGTTTGTGGAAATGAAATGACAGATCCTTAATTGGGGATTATTAGGCATTTCACATTCCGCATAATTCTGCATATTCGTTACCATTGTAGACCTCGCTCACATTCTACTGTGGTTTGGCATTGTATACATATACGGTAGAGCATCCACTCAAGTTCAAAATAACAATAGATCTTGTATGTAGGTGGGGATAATGATGTGAAGTTGGGTTGCAGTTCTGTGAATTGAGGCTATTTTAAAACATCAATCGCCTTCTGATCTTTCCTGTCAAACTGAAGATAAGTTGCCTGTGAAAAGTTGATATGAAACCCATTTTTAAATGATTGGGTCATTTACATTCTTGAATACTGACTTTGAATATAAAATACTCTCCAGTTTGTATTTTTAAATTAGATTTTTAGAACAGGACATTCACCATGTTATACTTTGGATAAGGGAATGACCCATGACATACGGTGCTTACTGCCTTGTGAAACATATTCATAATTACTCCTTGAAAACGCATTAACGGAAATCACTGGGCCTGGAAGTTGGTTTCACCACCAGCCAATATGGGAACATACCGAACCGTGACTATGTTTAGAGTCTACAACGAGTCCCGTGTCTGCCGGTCGTTTGGAGGGACAGAAAGTCCTGCAAATAATCCACCACCCCCAAATTCCTATATTTCTTGTCCAAGATTATTTTGATTCCTTCATTTCGTTCAAGGAGTTGCATGACGAGTGCTAATTTACTTAAATCCGAGTTTTCGAGTATTGGCACGAAATGATACACCACGGCTCCGTATTCTTATATGAATACCAAACAGAAGAAGATTAAGGAGATTTTCCAACAATAACCATAACTCATCCCAGACAAGGGATGAGGAAGCGTAGAAAAAATCCATGAAAAGCCGTTTCATGATTTGTGGCCATTCCGTATTGTGTCTTCTGTGTCCGTCTGTCCTCATTAAGTTTCTTCGAAGGTTTCAAATTAATTGCCTAATTAAAATTAAGACAATTAGGAGAACTTTAGAATTCGAATTCTTACGAATACAATGTACAGATTCCTAGTGCCACTGAAAATGTCCTCTCTCAGAATACAAACTGGTAAACAGGGACAATTGAGCCGCAGTCAAATAACACTTCTTCCTAAGACATTGATACGAGCTGGTCCCAGAACGGTATGCAGATATATTGTATTAAAAGCTGTCCTACTGTATCCTAAATTTATTTAAAACTTTACTACTCATATTTACACATTCATAAATTGAGGAAAGCGGATTCGGAGTGAGAATTTGACGAAGGACAAGCCGTCAGATGAGGAAAACACATTTACATTTCCAACTCCTACTAAACATTTAAGAATCCAATACGTTGACATCCAATTTTATCTCTTGTAGATGCCCATGGAAGTTAAAACATGGAACTCATCTCATGTCAACGCGTGTCATGTCACGTGTGAACCAAAGACAGCGATAAACCTGTCTCCGTTTCCAAAACTTTGTCATCGACTACATGAACTACGTGTTCTCCACTACATTTCGGCAATCTGGAATATTCTCCTGAACCTCGTGTCGACACACAGATGACTAATAATAACAATTGTATACAAACATCAACTACTATAAGGTTTCATGCCGTTCCCTGATTTTCAGCAAAGATATCCGTACGTGCACCCATCATCCATAAATACGACGAATAGTTTGGAAAATATTCAAGATCAGATATAGTTCAGCTAGAAGGATTTGACATTCAGAAGATTGCAAGCCGTTCAGTCTCGGCTAATCAGCCATCAGCGATCAAGAGTCAAGACTATCTAAAAGAGTCAGTGTGTATGGAAACACATTACAGAAGATGTAAGTAGATGTATTTTCCTATTATATCTTCAAAGTATTGATAAGAGTGTGTGGAGTGTGTAAAACGCTTAGAAGGGACGACGTGATAAAAGCAGGCCAATTTTTGCAACAAAATAAAAAGACGCACGTGTTCCCATATGTTACAGAGAGGCTCAGCTGAAGGCTGCTTCTGAGTCAGAACGAAGGGACTTTTGTCACGAACAGCCACCACCACCACTCTTGTAACTTACACTACACCAGATTGACTATTCGATTCCAGACCTCTAGGTCTATGTAAGTCGGCAGTGACTCGCAAACATTTTTGCGGATGTTGATGTTTCAATTAATTGTAAGGAGTATTAAACATTGTAAAACAAGTTCAAGGAGGATCAGGTAATTTAAAATCTTGGACAATTCGGATGACAAAAAATTGCAGGTTCTCTAGAAGTGTGTGCTTTAGAATTGTCTGGAAATCTTTAGCAGTCAGGATAGGAATAGTTTCTAAATCCTTTTATCCTGTTAAGGATATTTTGCACCAGACAAGAGCACATAGCTTACAAGTTGCTTAAACTATTTGTAATACAGCCTAGGAAGTATTGTTTATTCCCTTATTTACAACATATCCGACAACATATCCGACAACATATCCAATAGCACAGAAGTATGGCTTTGTCATTTGTATTTCTAGGTTCCTTCCTAGAGACCCAGGTTTCCTGACTTCTGGGATTTCCAGCAGAGAGAATGAAGGCGACGTATTGGGATTCGTGAAATGGGCAACACTATTATCTCAGGAACATATACAAAGTCAGGCACGAGCTGACGACTTGACATGTCTAAACCTCCATATCATCAAAAAAAATAACTTTGAAACCAACGGAGTTAAGAAACTTTATATTTTTCAATTAATTCTGAGTAAACAAAACTGAAGCCAATCAGGTATTAAATCAAACCAGGGCTGACATAGTTTGTCAAAGTTCAATTGTCTCGCAAGTCTCAAATGTCACGGGGAAACTTTTGCACAAGAAAGAATACAAAATATTGAATGGATTATTTTCCTCCTCCACTCTTGCAATTGTATTTTGAATGCAATTTCCGACAACAAATGTGTCCGTCTATTGTCATGTCATAATCATGAGGTAGTTGTGTTATATTTAGGCAAGACATTCTCCAGAGAGATTTCCTCTTTTCCATTCTCTTCCAATGAAGGAAAATTAAATTAGGTCCGACAGTTTGCAAAACGTGTCTCAGTAGACTTTAGGAGAAGCTGGAAAACATGCTCCAGCTTCTAGACCACCGGCCTTTTTGATAATGACTTTAACATTTCATTCTCGGAAGAAGACGTAAGGAGGTAAACATACTATTCCATACTGCTGGAAAACTATGTATGAAATTGAACTGTAGGTTTAGGGGACTGAGATGCAAAAGGACAAGCATACGTTGTGTACGTGCCGTCGTAGAGATTTCAAATTTCTAAAAGGCCACCACCATCGCATTTCCAAGAAACTCTCCTCTTCTTCTTGAGCCGATGATTTGTATCAAGGCATCAACTAGACATCAAGGCATCCTGCTTTCTGCCATCAATACGTATTAAGGCATCTCAGAAAGATGTTCTTATTGTTTTAAAAACACAAATACAGACAGAGCTCGTTATAAGGATCAAAGTACGGTACCGGTTTTAGGGATTTTGCTGTTATTTATGACATTGCCGTAATTACTTGAATAACAATTTCCTAATGTAACAACCGATGAAGGTTGAACAATTATTTAACCTTTCTCATACAGTTTTGAAATCAACATTTATTTTACATGTAAATTCGTCTTTTCAAAGGTTTTGTATTCAGAGTTAAAATGTACAATATACAACACATATTGCTCAGAATGATTACAAACATTTAGTGACCAAATATTAACATTTACTGCTCCTAGGTAGGGAAGATGGATCAGCTTAAACCCAAGTTGCTTATAGGGACCTTTGACCCTACTTATATAAGGAAGTAAATTCAAATGTCTTATTCCGAAATGTGGACTGCGTACGTCTTCCAACCCTCTGGGCTGTACATAATATTCCCTTAGGAAATCAATTCCTATCTGACTTTGTCACTCTGCCCTGAATTCCAATCCTCAGCAGCTACACTTCTGCAGTTTCACAAATTCGCGAATTCAGAGCCAGGAGTTTGCAACAAATAGCCGAAAGTCTACAGAAATCCTTATATCGTATATGTATGTCGTATGTATATCGTATGTACTGAAGAGATGTAAACTGCAGCCCATTGTCTGTATATATTTGTACATGATTCAACTGCAGGTCTTCTCAAGTCATCCTTGACTCTCGAATCAAATCCCAAACTTTTGACTCTAGTACACGGATCTCTGAATCTGGGACAATTTATTTTCAAAGACTTCAGACTTCATTCTTCGGTCATGTGGTTCTCTTTCCAAAATCTTTGTAATAAATATAAACCGCTACCTACCCTTGTAATATTGTAGCAAGAGGTAGGTATATCCTTTTTTAATGGGAATAAAGACAACATTGACAATCTTGGAGTTTTTTACTTGAATAAGCAGCAAGTATCTGCACAATAGGAATAATAGTTAAGGAATAATAGTTAAGAGAAGTAATGCCAAGTTATAAATTGCATCCACAATTAAGGGAAGATGAGTTTGTGTTCCGAATCCGCCTGTCATTCCGCCTAATATTTGGAATAAATTTGTCATCCCCACCCACTCTTCTCCAACTACTTTTTGTGGGATGAATTAGGTAGGGAAGTGGAAGGACCAATGAAGCGGTAATAATCATAATTGGGAAAAATGATCACAGCCCATTGTGTAGCCATTAATAGAGAGGAAGAATGGCTGAAATTGTGGAGATCATTATGGATGATAAGTTGATAACTATTGACCTATAACTGTCATCGTGTCATTCACATTCAAGTCAGCTATTTTCCCATCCTGCTTTCTTGATCTGAAATTAAGGGCTAGCCACCCGACCAACCGACTCATCATAATTGCAGAGCGCAGATGGTCGGTCGGCTAATGGAATTTTTTAAAAAACAATTTGGACGTTTAAAGCTCGACAACCCACTATGCATATGTGAATTTCATTCCACTCGTATTGTAGTTGTGTTACAGACAAATTGAAAAGGTCATCAAGAGCATGGGATACTTAACGGTGGATATTAAATTGGATAGTTAGATTATACATCCGACCTCCTGACCTCTCAAATCCTCAATCTCTAAGTAGGTAATTGTGGTTGTGTAGTGGAATCGGCTGGAATTTAATTGAAATTCCGTAACTTTGAAGACTCATGTCATAAATGTCATGTGTGTATTTATCCTGTGTAGATAATTGTGAATTGCAAATTGTGATTGAAGACCATGAAGAAGGATACTTCACATTTACCTCCACCACATCCACCAATCCAACATCATCTCATTAACACGAACAACACGGTCGACAAACAAATCATAATAATAGGTCACCGTCAGACTGAGTTAACAACATTGAGTCCGATTGCAAAAAAAACCTATTAATCTAATCGTGTAGTTGTTGCATGTCTACTACAATCGGCACAGTCTTTGTTCACAACCTCGTGCTAACCATTCCCAACTATAATAGTTTATGACTGATGATGTATATTTCATAGCTGAATCTAATTTGTATCTTCAATCCTGACGAGCTTGCACAAACTCTACGCTTAAAAGTGTGGGCTGAAGGAATAAAAACATCTAGAAAAAGTCCCGTAGTGCCTATACTCCTAATTTTTTTAATAAATACAAATCATATCCGTTTAACCCAGCTGGCCTGATTTAAATTCTGAAATATTTTTTTCCTCGACTGTCTAAAACTGATTGGGAATTTGCCTTCCTTTCCCCAGTTTGTTGACAGCTTCAATTGCAAACTCCAGTTTCAAGCAGAAGAAAACTTCCTTTATTTCCCAAGGCGAAATTAAATCAGATCAGGTCAGGATTTTTTTTGGTGAAAAATACTAAGCACATTCATACTAATCATATACATCCATTCTACTCCATTCATACTCAATATCTCTCTCTATACGACTCCAACTTTCAACTGCAAGCATAAGATACAAATATGACAGACCAGATCCTCAACCAAAAACTATCCATACCGATCCACCCACGATCATTAAGAAGCTCAAGAGATCTTCACCAACTTCACCTACCCATCATCATCAATTTCCAATAGAGGAAGATCCAACAACAAACTAATCATTTCAAATTCAAAAGAGATGATCTCACCCCTATGGAAATGAAAGTGTTTTCAAATTTACCCAAGGAACGGAATTAATTCTTCTAGAGATCTCAGACCACGACGTACACAATGCAATCAACACCAACACTACCAACTACGAACTATTAAGAATGAACTAATTGTGTATATTAGCCACAACTGCACATGCCGAACGGGCCCAGCCTCAGCTAACACGTAATGATTAAATACTAAATGTCCTAAAATCCTCAAACATGAGATCCACCCAATTCTCCCGATCCAACTCATCCAACCAGAAACTAAGGGACTCGGAATTACAAATTCAATTCCTCATCTCTTCAAGTCTTGAGAGCTGTAATCAAATCACTTAGGGATTATATTTATATTCCAGTCGTGTCGATGTGTGGGTTGTCCAATGTTCAATTACTTCTCACGTGCTCGCCTCCTCATAGCTCTTAAAGGCAGGCGAACTAACAATTAGGATACAATGAGTGGTTTTTTTCAATCCACATTTAAAATCCATCTGAATGTTAATTGTTGATTAAATGATTAGGCTGAGCTAATTCCTTGGATGTAATATGGGAATGTGTTGCAAAGTGGATTTAGTACAAGAGGACAGATCTACAGATTAATTCTCTGACTGCCTACGCTTTTATTCCTTGAGAGAAAAATAGCGGAAAGTGATTAGAGACACTGAGCCTCTGACTTTTTTTAAAATTCAATTAAAAGAACTTTCCAGCATGGACTGTCAACTATGGCGTCTTTAGAGGTCGGAGAGAAGTGGAGTTTGGGCGTAGGTGGCTTTTGGCATTGGGGATCATTTTTAAGGCTTGATTTCATTCCTCTTATCTAAATAATTATTTCCTTCCTCCCTCCGTCTAACTTTCATTTAGAAGATTAGGATTTTAAATTGAAGTTCGTATTTAAACTGCATCTTTAAAATCAAAGCTTCCTACTTTACATCAGAGGAGGCTAAGTTTTCCTTAATCCCTGTGTGACATCGGGATAGTATCGAATGGTGTGTAATTATATTGTGATTTATATTATATGAGGATGATGTCGGTTGGGGTTGAAGAAAGAAGTTCGTAAGGGGGACGAAGTTATTCAGCTTCATTAAAATATTCCTTTTCATCTTTGTCATGTTTTTGATGTTTGATTTACAAGCCGTAACAAGGGTGAGTGAGTTAGTGGGATTTCTAAGACGGATTTATTTGGATCTGATTAAAGTTGGAGATAAAAGGTCGACATCCGAACTAGTGGAGAGGACCCGAAGGTGCACTATAATCCCACTTACCTGAGTATACCGACTTATCCAGTAGTTGACATTCGAGGTTTTGTTGATTCCAATTTGTACATAGGCTGAAGATTCCTGGAATCTAATGCGAAAATCTTGGTTTGGTTGAAGAAACTTCTTTTCCCCATCCGCTATCTTTGAGACATTTCTGGATGGCTTTTAAATTACGAGATTACAAGATTGTAAAGTTCCTAAGACTGAAAAAAAACGATGTTCAAGTCTAACTTGAATATAATGAGATGAATTAGACGAACCTTTTGCACCGAATTGGCAATCATACTTAATCTAAAAGGGCTTTGTACATGGAATCTATAATTATGACATCTTGTAAGCCGGATGGATTCAAGGCTGCATGGAAAAATGTAAATCCTTAAGATTCTTGGAATCACTTTGCAAATTCCATTTAGGTCAAAAATTGTATTTCCTACTTTGTGGAAGTGAAATAAAGGACAAGAGGCTTTGGACATTTGTGCGTCAGACCCGCCCCTGAATTTGATTTGAATTTGCAAAGGGGATCAAAAGCTTTTGTCTAAAACAGCTTAGCGGAATGTTTTTTTGCAAATGTGCTGCATAATGCAAAGCTCAGATGGTTTCTTCGTCTCGTACTTTTCTACCTATTCCTCCGAATTCTACTTTCATTCAATTTAGGAATCTACATATCATCTGTACATACCATTCCACCGTCCCTATTCCAGATGGATTAGCTCACCCTCAAATAAAATGCAATATCGCAAATCTCACAAAGCCACTCTAACTCCACTTTTCCAGCCCTCTGTACTTTCGCAAAACGCCCAGTCTGGTCTGCAATCAATGTTTTACATGGAATTAAATAGGCGGAATAAACTGGTGGAATTAAACACGGTTAGTTCCACTTCTGCGGACAAAAAGGAATTAAATGAAATAAACGGTTAAATTGTAAAAATACAAATGATTTAATTCCGTCTGTTCCAATAATTCCATTTACTTTGAACGATACCTTGTCTACAATCTGTGGTAAGTAACTTCAAACTTTGTACATAATCATACCATTGTATGCATGTACTTTCTACCGTTCTAATAATATGTCCCATATAGTACGTTAACCTCTTAGGGTATAAGATATTTAAAGATACAATATTTTTACACGATGGTGGTTGTAAATGGTAATTCCTTTCTGGTAGACTTCTGCAGAAAAACTCCTTGCAGAAATTGCAGATAGGGTAATTTGATGTAATGGGCTTATGAAACTACCGTGTCCCTCCTCTGCTTTCCTTTTTAATGTCCCATAGCTTTTCCAGCCTTCTGGATCTAGATTTTTTGCCGGTCAAAGGTCATTTCCATTTTAAGACTTTCGAAGAAATTATCGCTTATTTACACGTTCATCTACCTCTCTACATACGATTCATAATTTTGATACCAGTCAGTCTCCCTCCGATACCCCGATATAATGTAATACCATCGGTGTAGGGATGTGAACTATGGATTCATGGAATGGTTGAATATTGCTTGTTTCTCAGGTCGAGGATGATTGAAGAGATAGAAGAGACCAGGGCGGAATTATTAAGCGGATCCTCCAACTCTCTTCAAATACGAGGAGACATTTAAGAAATTGCAATCTGGGCTTCATAACAAGAATTTCTAAGCTGATGCCTAGCATTCTGTAGGACTAGGAGTATTTAGATGTAGTTGGTTCTCGTAGGTCGAATGTCTATTTAGGTAAGACATGAGAGGACAGTTATCTTCTGTCAGTTTGGAGATAGTTCATTAGTTAAGTGGATTGATAGAGATTCCTCTGCCTTCTGTCTGTTGGCAGTTTTGCGGTGTCTGTGGTAAATCGAGCCTCATTGATCTAGAAGATGAAGTCTGATTTCTACAGGATGAAGTATGAAGAACTATTGGAGGATGGAATATTGGCCCAAGTCTTATTACTCGTGTAGTAAATAGTAAAAATACAGTCAAAACCATTTAAGCTCGGGACCCAGCATTTCTGTCCCACTTAAGCGGATCCTTAGAATGGCAACAGTATTCTGCAATGTAATCCTAAATGAGTCCCGCTTAATGGATCTGGACTGTATACCTTCAAACCTATATGAAACACTTGGGAGGACCTTGTGCCAGTAATACATAGTTAGAGAGGAGTAAGACGATGCTTTTGTTTATTTACAGGCTTCGTCTATAAATGGGACTAGATGATGAGGACAATCAGAAGTGAGTACACGATCTGGCTGAAGTCGTGAACGTGATTCCTCGGAGGGTTGTCGAATCAGCAAAAATGGAAATCAGATGAGGATTATCATGAGAGAGAGACATGAAAGGAGATCCTTGTGTTTCTGCCCTCCGTTTCTGAATTACGATAACAACAGAAAAAGAGGGGAAAGAAACGGCAATCAGCTTATTCATCTTCTTTCCTACAATAATATATTTATAGCCTTTTCTGGGTCGGATTCATAGAATCGTGGAATCAGAGATCGGCTACGGTTTCAAGCAGTCCAGACCAGAAGTGAGTAATCATCATCATCACTTCTAATCTTCAAATCTGAAACTGACTGCAGGGCAGAGACTTCTTATGACCTCTGAGTTTCGACTTATTTAGCTTTAGAGACTTTTACAGAATTTATCGACTTCTTCCTTCCTGGGGGCTGAAGTCGACGTGATTTTTTGTGCAAAAATGCAAGTTCAGCCGATTTTCAAAAGCCTCGTTAGTTCCGAAATCTTTCTTGTCATTGCTAAGACAGAAAAGTATAGAGACGGTGGGGAGACTGCATTTCGGCTCTAGGGCAGCCTTGACTCTTGAGCTGTACTCATTGAGTCGATGAGTTGATAAATCTAGGCTGCTGATCTTGTAAAGATCAGACGGAGTCTTCAGAATTCTGATGTCTGCTTGTGAGAAAAGATTGGAGATACATAGGAACTATTGAAAAGCTCTGTGAGGCTTTGAAAGTTCGAAGGTTCCAAAGGCCTTATTATTCATAGATTGAACCAAGACTAACTTGGGCAATTTAGAAACGTGCAGGATGAAGTAAATAGGATTATTTAATAAATATTTGCCCTAAATTTTATAAATTTGGCTCTCACTTTTTTGCAGAAAACCTTGCAAAAAATAATTGGGAAATCCTACTCCTTTCATCATAACATAATACTTTAAGGCGCTCCCGATCATTTCACGAGCAAGGAAACGAAGTGCTTTACTCTAAACTTAACTTTCAGATGATGATTTTATGGCAATTTTTTAGTGCAGAAATGATAAATTGGCAGACTTACAATAAAGGGTCGTCCATAGGGGCAAGACCAGTACCCGATGAGGTCAAAGGTCGGCTCCTGTTCCACTCCGTGCCCTCCATGTCCATACTATACTTGTCCTTCGACTCCTCCGTATCACCGTCATCATCATCACTCCCGTAAATCACATCATCACTAATTATATCCGTCTCTCTCTCACAAAGAATAAGGCTATTCCTATTCGGCTCTTTCTGGGACACTGGAATCGTGGAGAGAGGAATCGCTGGAATTGTTTTTGAGGTCGTAGGTGGTGGTGGTAAGTTGAGATTGGGTGTTGGTGTGGATTTCGATGTTGTTGGAGTCCCATTAGTCACCGGAGCTTCCACCGTTACACCCCGAGACGAAGGGCCTTTTGCCCCCAGAAGCATTTTAAACATTTTGAATCCTTCCTTCAATGGAATTAGAGAGTCCTTGAGTTTAGTTAATGATTAGCAGTCGTTCACTTTGTCCAAGTGTATTGATTAATCATATATTATGGCTTTTGGATGTTCAAGAAGAGCTTTGCTGTGTTAATTAATCATGGTTTACTGAATACTTGAACGGAGAACGAAGGTAGTTGACATAATCCATTTGCTTCGGATGAATAAGGGAAAATCAGCAGGGGATTATATAATTATATTATCACTGTTTGAATCTGTAGAACTGAGGATTGAAAAGTTGGAAGGAATAGGACAAATAGTAATAGTCAGTAGGTGTAGATTTGGCAGATGGTGGGGGCAGCGAACCGTGATCATTATTTGATGATTGACTACACGCATTTCATGAAAATTCTTTG
This sequence comes from Desoria olivacea, assembly GCA_034695115.1. Taxonomy (NCBI): domain Eukaryota; kingdom Metazoa; phylum Arthropoda; class Collembola; order Entomobryomorpha; family Isotomidae; genus Desoria; species Desoria olivacea. The sequence continues at coordinate 48,115 of JAQFZA010000116.1, forward strand.
TAGCTTTTGAAGGGAGAGAATGATTTTGGGATTTGGCACTGAGTCAGCTTCAAGATTCGAGTCTTAATATTTGAGACCCTATTGGGTGAACAGAATTGGATGCACCAAGGTGTTCCTTATTACATAATACGAGTACGGAACTTTCTCATCTGAACAGTTTAAAATTTTCAAAGGTTTTTGGACCAAATGTTTACACATTACATAAGACACTTGTACACACACAAGTGGATTATTTTATATGCCCTCTGCAAAGGAAATTTAATTTAAGAAATTCGAGAAATTCTCCCCAAGGGTTATTCAATTTTAGGGCTTATTACATTTGGCTGCAGAATCAACAGATTCTTCTGTCTCTAAAAAGTAGGAGAGTTTTGCCTCTGTAATTTAATCAAAATTCCATTTACAACACGACTCCTTGCATTTCAGATGTTCAACTCTCGAGGACTCGTAGGAGTTTAAAACATTTACACATTCGGAGTCGTCAGGGATTAAAATGATTAAATTCTACAGAATGTATATTTTTTCGTAAATGTTAATAATCTATTATGCTCAGTTCGGTCTGGAGGTATTGGACCGGAAGCTGGAAAAGTCTTGGGATTTTCTGCACTTGGATTTTGAATAAAAGTCTTCCGTTCTTCCCCTAAAGTTCAGCTTCCACCTTTTGGAGTCTGGAGTTCTGGAATCTTGAGATGATTTAAGTCAATATTTAATGAAATAACAGACGAAGATGAGGAAGCCCTTTAAATAAATCTACTGCCAAGTCAGTCTTCCGTGGCTGCCGTAATTCCCAGAATCAATTGTTATTCAACTCTTCGGAATTCGAGGAAAAGGGTAATTAGGAGGATTTGTTGGAGGAATGTCCAATAAATTTCCTCTTGAGTTGATGACAACTGACGACGACGGTGGATTATTCAACTTGGATTATTCAACTCTTCGATTCTTCGGCTCTTAACGGATTTCTGGGAGTCTGGAAAAAAGATTATAATCTCAATTCCTCAATAGCAGAATTAGTTCCACTTCAGTTGACCTTCTTAAATTATTCTTTTCCAAGGAGCTGGAAACGGAGTAGAAACTTTTTCAACTTTCTGTCTCTCGAAACTTTCCTGGAGAATTCTGTTTTCCAGTAGAAGGATTTGATTGGTCCTGAAGTGTGTGTGTCTCCTGGGTTGAGTTCTTTAGGATTGAACCATTTAGCCGAAGGTATTCAATATCTGGAATAAAAATCAGAAACTGTTTTTTTTTCATTCTTTTTGAGTAAATAAACTTGAAGTAAAAAATGAGGAATTTAACCAGCCATGTAAACTCGTAATTACAAGTTAAGAGAAATGGTCTGGTGTACTAATGACTTATTAGAAATAATAATATAGAAGCAAATCCCGTAACCCTAACTGACTCTTTGTCTGTGAAGTGTTCAGCTTAGTCTAGAACTATTAGGAGTAGTTAGTAATTAAGAGTCAAAGGTGAACAATTATAAGGATTTCTTGATTACTCCTTTGTAAAGTAAAGTAATCCTTGCCATGAACAAAGTTTAATTACAGTCTACGCGTATGTACAAGGATATTAATACAGATTCCACTATTCCACTATTCCGAGCACGTGATGGCAATTTAAAAAAATCGGGACATGCTTTAGAGTAAAACTATAAGGAGGCAGAACGTCTAATGTTGTATGAGTTTATAAACCGTATAGGTTGAACCTCTAGATGTTCTTAAGTAATGATCAATTAGTAAATTTAAGGGGTTTTTGCTTCTGCTGTATTACTTCATATAGATTGGATGATGATGGGGGTTGTACAGGTACACTCTCGTAGGATAATAGGAAACATACCGTTCTAGCTAGTTATTACATACAAGCACTTGTAAATCCTGAATGGGAAAATTGAACTTTCCTATTTTAATTAATCACAAGCCCCCATATTTACAAAAGGGATTATATCGTCTCTTAAAATGTGATGATCATTTCGTTGCTGAAAAAATTGCAAGATTTCTAGACAATTAAAAATTATTCATCTACTTGTTATAGGAAAATGCTTCTGATTTTGAGAAAAAACCTTCTTTTTGCGTTTTGGAAGTAGGAAATGTATTTCCACTATATATATGCAGAGGTATGTATGTATGTTTTTGAGGTGTGGCTGGCATATCGTATAGACGATAACCCCCCACAACAGGGATTAAAAGCAAGCTTAAAAGTCACACAGATTGCTTAAATGGGAAGTTGAAGTCCCAATTAAAAAGTGTCCCACTTAAACAGTAATTAAGCCATGACCATATGTCAATAGTGTATTCATAAATGTACCCTTATCTCCCTTAACTGATTTCCCGAGTAGAATTCTAAAATCCATCATTTTTATTTTACGAGGATTTTCAACCCAATTGTTAAAGCGTAGTAACTATACGTATTGGGTTTTCCAGTTGCAAATATCCAATGGTAAATCTGGACTAATGAAGTAAATTAACAATTTGATTATGAGATATCAGGGCAGGTCAAAAGAGCAGACTTGTAGTCCTGAGTCTGTCTTTGTACAGGATCAATATTTATTCAATCCTTTCTCTAATCCCATTGAGGCATTCAACCAAACTAATTAATTGCCTGATGAATGCCTCCCTCAGCATTTCTATACCATAATGCAATGCCATATACAGAGGCATTTCATTTCTGAACTTGGTTGCACAACCGTACCTTAACTACCTTTCAGACTGCAGCCATTTTTGGACTTCGTTAGGTCCTCGTCAAGAGAATTCAAATCCTTGAGCTCAGAATTCAAATAGATTCTCGTATTAAGCCACACGAATGGTAGGGAAAGGACTTTACCCACTAAATACTGACCATTCAGATCCAGTACATACAGATCGGTTAAGCGAGATATTTTTAATCCTCTTAACAAGAACTCATTTATAATTACGCTACCATTTTAAAAAGTTTAAGTGGGACAGAAATCTGCCGAGGTATCCCACTTAAGCGATACACAATGGCAGTCCCAAGATTTTCGGATTGTAAGTTGAATACGTTTTATTTTCAGATTGAAATGTTGTGGAATAGGAATCCAGTTTATGCATCCGAGTTGCATACATGCAGAAGAGACAACGGTAGATCGTATCTTCCAGCTTAAATATTCAATGAAGATGTAGGCAGAAAAAACGGGAAAGTGCAGCCCTCACGTTTTATGCTTTTTCTGTGAAATGGATTAAATTGATGCATTTTGGATGAAGGTAAACAAGACAAGTCCAGAGACGTTGAGGAATTTCCCTTGAGTATCATCCCGCATTTCCCCCTCTGAACAATTACAGTTTTTTGCATTCACCATTCCCTATCTTAAGAAAGTATTAAATTGTACTCCAATGTTGTGTGGGTGGGTCTCCTCAAGTAATCTCAATAACATCAGATATCCATATCTACACAGAACTATAATCCTATATAACCTCCGACCTACAACCTCTAACTCCGTACGATGCAATAAAGGAATCAAATCACCAAAACGGCCAAAAAATCTCGTATATAGTACTGCAACGTAATTGGCAATGCACTTGGGTTAAGAAACCCCAGTCCAGAATCCCACTAAATTATTGATTGGTTAGCGGGACAGGTTGGATGGACTATTTCAGTCCCGCTTAAGCAGGAATTTTAGAACGGCGTAATTACAAATGCAACTGTACTAGAATTATGTGCATTTACTGACGGTGGCACAACCAACTTAGTTTATACTCTTGAGGTGATCTGTTATTGAATTGAAGTCTTCATAGGGGCATCAGTGTTTGGCATTTGTCGGTGGTGGTTTGTTTTTCCCAACTGTAACCGCAGACGAGAGAGTAATCTTGTGAATGGAATATTATTGCAAATATAGTTCCTTTCTATCATCATTTCGTAATAAGTCAATCCTGTGTGTTTTTTAGCGACGTAGTTCAATCTGAGAGGTTGAAGGTCGGACTCATCATAACTCATAACTGAATTATGTATAGCATCATACTTAAGTGTACATAATATGGGATATTATAATTGCGGTAGGAGGACTGATTGACAATGTTCATTAAGAGGTGATGTTGACATGCGGAATGGTTGGTTAATATTTATCCCGATGTTATAGATCTGCTTATTTGTATGAATGTTGTAGAACTACGTATCATTCAGATGTATGCCGATCTCAAAGATTTATTTTATGTCCTTAGAATTGCAGAGCTAATTGCTAATTGTCCTCATTCTCGGAATGGAGTGGAATTCTGGAGCATTATAGCTCAGGGTTCAAGGCAGAGGGCTTTAGGATAATGTCGGATAGGAAGGATGTCTTGGTGAAGTCGACAGATCCTGGTTTCCAAATTGTACTTGACAAATGGAATTGCAAAAATACATTGGATAAGAATCACAGTGTCATGAAATTCATTTTTTTTTGCAAATGTCCACCCGCTTTTCCAAAATTCAAACCGAATGACTTTGCCCGATTCATGAAGTTCTGTTAGTTTTTTAAGTTTGCCAATTATTTGAAAGTTGTTCATGTACTGTATGTTTAATTTTAACCTGTACTTGAAATTTCCCATATGGAGCGAACAGAATTGCCCACTTCAAGTAAAACGATAAGTGGTGGTGGTGGTGGGGTAGGACTTTTAAGATCCTTCTTGAGTCAGTACATCCTTTACTGGGAAACTGACTTATGAGATGACTTATTATGTGTTGATGTTAATAATCTCAAAGCTATTGCAAAAGTTAATCAGCTCGTATAGCATAAATACTACAACTACATAATATTATTTTAAACTTCAAGTGAGTTTAAGATATACGGAGTTGTTAAAAAAAGAGTTTTTTCTGGAATTCGCAAAATAATTTGCAAAGCCACGACCATCCAACAGCTCAAAGCACATCATGCAGATGCTCCATAATTGTATGGAAATTACCGCTGGGACTTGTGATTGAAAACCTTACTGCATTTCACATGCAAGAATATATGACGCATCCGTCACATTGCACTTCTTTTGTTGGATAAAATAATGTAATCGGAATATTTAATTTTTCCTAAATGCGGAATAGCGGAATAACTGCCTTATTTAATTTACTGTTTTATAAGAACTCTTAAATCAACCCAACTACGTTAGAACTTCAGACATGTATTTCAAGGCCAGTAAGTAATCAACAATCAAGCAGTCCAACTAGAACTCTTATCAATTAATGTACCAATTAAGTCCGAACTGTGTAAAATAGTGGACAAGGAAGATACAATCCAAAATCAAACCTACATATAATGATAATGACTCACCGTTATAATTCCTATGCCAATTCCCAAAAAAGTTCCATCCAATTCACCCTTCACAATCCACCTTGCATCTTAAATGACAATGAAGCACTATATCCCAACCCAACTCACAAGTTCAGAATTGACCTAAGCAACTCACCATGTCTCACAATGCACTTTCAGGCATCCAGAATCAAGACTGACGAATAATAAATCGACTCGACATTCACTATCAACTATCCACACTACTACATACAGTATGTGATATGTGTCATCCCCAACTCCCAGCAATGTCTACCCGTTTACAAGGTAGGTAGGTTGGTTAGGTGTGTAAAACCACCTGTTTAATTAATTCCAGCCGGTCAGTCTCAATTTGAATGAATGTTTTAAAGTCCAGGGGTAACTCTCCAGTGCTTCATGAATTGACAAGACAGGATCGGAGGGACCAGTTATGTGTTGTGTTGTCTGTGGGAGTTTTCATGAAATATGCAGGACACATAACCAACAGGCGTTGTGTAAAAAGTTTCAATAAAGTGATTTCCTACAAGTCAGACTCAAGACTCGGAAGTGGATGATATACAGACAGTCGTAGAAAACAAGTCCATGTGTCTTCTGAACTCTTTTGCGTAGTAAGTTCGGAGTATTACATAAGGTAGAGGCAGTAGCTAGTTAAGCTGTATGTATTGGTGTGAACTTGATAAAAAAAAAGCCGGAGTGACTCTAGGCAAGATGCTCTGGCTGTGAGGAAGGCTAAAGAAAGACTGAGACGGTTGTGTTGGATGTGAAATAATGAATAGAGATCTGCTCCCACATCTCCTACTACTTTTGCACCAGATTCCGCTCAACATTCAACAACATTGAAGATGAAATGATTCTATAAGGTGGATGGATATGAGTCCACCACCACCTAGTCCTCCAGAAACTTGTATCTTCAATGTTGGAGTTGCTGGAGTTTCCCTTTCCACTACACACATTTGTGGATTCAACATTCGAAACTCAGCTTCTGTCAGATCAAGTCGGTCGAAGAGACTGAATTCCTATTCCAAGCTGTGAACATCTACTACGATCCAGAAATTGCAATCTCGTATCTAGACACACGATCTACGAATTTTGACTTTCGTCCATCTGGACTGAGGACAACAACTTGGATGCGATTACAGTACACGTACATCCACTTTACATCCTACAGAGCGAAGTCAGTTAGGAGGCTTCATTTCCTGACTTCCTGGCAGTAGTAACCGAGTACCATTGTCTTCTGCAGTTCTTCCAACATATTAATCCGGTATTACGTTTTAGAGCCTCCGAAATTCTGAATACGTAGATACAGGCAGATAATTTACAAATTGATTACCCACAAGTTTACAAGTGGGTGGACCAACTTAGCAGATCATCAGAGAGTGAAAATAAGGCGGTGGTGATGGTGGAAGGGATACATTCTATGTCGATAAGGATGGATGCATAATATGCAGGATTTAATATGACTCTAAATCTATTTTGCATATTTTGAATAACATTATGAACTTTTTTTAGGTATATCTTATGTTATTATGTAAGATTGAGATTGTGGATGTACTTGGCTAGTGTTGGGTTGTTGGGACAGAATTTCATTTTTGGTTGTCCCATCTCATCAAGGTTTTGTTTTGTTGGATACTTTGGATCGGTCGTTGGATTGGCGAATATGAAATCTTTTTCTGATGGCTTCACTGACCATTTAAGGCTTCTTCGGCTTTCAATTTTATCGAGTTGGAGGTGATGGATTTTAAAGGCTCGGCTGTAGGCTTTTGTCCACTCGGAATCTCCGTCTACCTGTCAGATTAAATATGAATTCATCCTGATCCTCATTCCATCGGTTGGAAGAAAAGCGGAATTTATAAACGTTGTCCATGTCCATATATATACTCTTCTGGACTAACCAAAAAAAAGTACAAATTCTGCTTTGGATGTCTCAATAATAATAAATTGCAGAAATGTTCCACCTAAATAATCCAAGGATACCTGCCAACTTATAAAGTGTCATCTTCTAAACTTCATGCCACTCAGCCATGCTGTCTCAAAGTCTGAGTCCATTACAGAATATAAAAAACATTGCGAATTCGTATCCCAACAATAAACCAAAATGCAAAGACAGGCTTATTCTCTTTAAACATCATCTCTGTAAAAGTCAGTATTGAAGAGGATCAAATGGAGACGCCTAAATACCTCCAAGCCTCGAATCCTCAATATCATCAAAGTGGTGGCTAGGTCACCTCCAATTAGTCTTGCTTTTTTACTCCAGCCTCTTTTATTCGGTTTGCTATAAATAGTTTATCCTCCACCTACCCACTGCAATGGGCCTTACAAAAATAAGTCACTGCCCCCCCCCCATTGATCATCACTGTCACTAAATTCGGTTGGAATAGAATGGGAAAAATATTCGAAATATTAAAAATCCTAAATTTCCACCCCAAATCTCATTATGGTGTGACTTAGTGTGATTGTGGTAAAATGAGTTGCATGATTTAATTTGCCTCTTCTAGAATTGATTTTTATAGTTGACATAATTTTGTTTTAGGGTGTAACATGCTTTAAATGTATATTTCTAACTTTATTAATGGCATTTTATCATTATGTTTCCATTCTATTTTATAGTAAGTCTTTAAGTATAAAAAAAAAGTCTCAAAGGATCAGAATGTGATTATCACGAAGAAAATCCTGAAAAAATCATAACTCCAAAAAATGCTGACTAAAATTCCAGCTTCGTCCAGTCGCCCTTGTAGAAATAAACGTAAAAGTCAAGGCAGACGGAACCAGTTCCATTTATGGATCACATCTCTGGATGATAATGTCCAAGCTTCATGTTGTCTCCTTTTTACCTTATTCCTTGAGTTTCCCAACCCATTTCCCGATCTCCAGCAGAAGTGAACTAAAAGTCTCAAAGTAACTGTCACATCATACAATGTCCAGGGGCTTCAAAACCGCTCAGCTCTGAAATTAAACCTCTCCAGTCCCACACTCCCCACTATCCAAGGATCAACTCCAGGATACGAGATATGATATCCGGACACTATTAACCCACACCAGCATAGGCGATTCTGAAACCTGGGGATTCATAATAAAACATATGGATTGCGAGATTGCGACATCCAAGTCTTTGACCGAAAACATCCTTCCCTGCAAATGGACTTTGGTCATTCTGGGAAGCCAGACAGACACCGGCAGGCAGGACGACTTGTACGTAATGCCATGCACTACCTGAGTCACTCACAAGACACAAGGGAACCTTTTGCAGGATGATATGGCCTGCCCATACATGCACTTAGCAAGAGGAATCGCCATTTCGCCAAAACAATAAAAGCCCTCACGTATCAATTCCTAGCTACCTTGACATTAAATTAAAATTATGGGTTTTCGCCATATGTTCATGTTATTGTGTAAAAAGGCTTTATTCGCATGTTTTTGAAACACCTACGTACGGATTCTTCTTGTAAGTTAACTCCATCCGTTTAGAGTCTAGCGAGTGAGTCATTCCCAGCCACTCATGACACGACATTATGGCCTTACTGTTACATACAATGTACATCATCGTCTGCTAAACTTGGATTGGTAGATCCACTGAGACACTGGCAGATTCACTCAGATGCCGTCATCAAAATCAAGAAAGGGAATCCGAAATGGAGACGGAAAGCCCTTGAGAAAATCCTCTCCTGGATTTATGACCACGTTTAATAGAGTTCTGTCCATTGTGAGGAGTTGCAGACTCTGTCGCCGTAGCACAGGTTGACTTTTTAATTCAATGTCAGCCTGTCAACAAAAGTGATGGTGGATGGTAAATATGGCTGTAATTCACTTGTCTAAGGCTAACTATTGTCTCGTCTTCTCAGTCCAAGTCTCATCTGCACAAGTTTTAAAAGGCATTTATGTCTTTTGCGTCATGTCCTACATGATCTTGATCCTTCATGTTGATGACGGTGGCGTGTGATGGTGTGATACTCTTCTCATGTTCGACATCCCTCCAAATGTGAGCTCCTTGGTCCACATCCAGGAAAGCCGTAAAGAAAGCAGATAAGTGTTTGTCCAAACCTGATTGTCAGGATGATTTGATGTCACTAATAAAAGACAAATCTACACAACCTTCAATGTTGAGCTTGTACTATTACAGAATCCTCTAAACAAGTCGTAAAGCCCCTCTTGTTTTTTACGGAGAGGTGATGATGATTCATCGAGGCTTGTACAGTATACAGAATCCTGGTAACCATGAGACGGTGAGTTAATAAGAGAGGATCTTCAGAATATGTAGCAACGGCATGCAGGTAACGAAGTAACGATCCATTTGGGAATTAGAAAAGTCGGGAAGAAAGTAATCCAGATTCTGATGAAGATTTGAAGACTTCCAAAAGACGATATGTAGTCTCAAAAATAGCTTTATATTTCGCATCTTTTGACATTACTTGACATTGATGTCGACAGTCGTAATTATAAATACTTTATAATTTAGAAAACATTTCAAATTTCCTAGAAACTGATTTTTGGAGCGGAGTCGGTTCTTGGAAGTAACAAATTAAAAACTTTTCTTGTGTGTTATGAGCTCGGGCTTCTTGTTTCTATTCTGTAATGAAATTGTTGCCAGTATTTGTGGAATGTAGAATGTAATCCTTAGGTACCTTGGAATATTATCTTATTTGTTATTTTCCACTAGAATGACTGGAAAGTTATGATGGATTTCGAAATAAATTGGATGTTTTAGGATTGTAGACTACTTTGTTTGTGAATAAGTTAGAAAACAGAAACTTTTCTGGATTTGTAGACCAAACAGTATTATCTACAGAGCTATTGAACATTTTTTGAATTAAAATATCATCAATAGTAGTAGTAGTAAAAGAAAAATAGGCGTTTACATCTAAATTTGGCAATTCTATTTTAACAGTCTTCAAAATCACATAGATATACACACAGGGGATAATGGGTTAATAAGTTGGAGTGTTGGATGACCCCCGCTTTATCCTTTCTTTTTCACATCTCCAGAATTATAAATTTACCAAAAGCACTTACTTTGATTATTGGTTAAATTCCTCCAAATGTCCACGCCTTGACAAAGCATTTTGGCATCTTAAGGCATTTTAATTATAAACACTGACACATTGCAGCAACTTTTAATTCCCAAATTCTCCTTCCAAATCCCAACTCAAGGCTAAAAGACGAAATTTAACCTGAGGGTTTTTGACAACTTAATATCTCCACTTGTTTCAAAGCCCCATGACCTTAAAAATAGAAACAAAACCTCTAGAAAGTAATTGCAAAATGGGAGTAAATGAGTTTTCTTCGAAACTTCTCACAACTAGAGGAGAGGAACCACAGAACTAGATGCATCACTAGAAGCCGAAACCATTGACGTAGGTAAGTGAGTGTTCAAATAGCCAAAAATCCTTTCCTAAGATTCATGGCAAGGATGATGACGGAGATGCAGGCGTGTTCACTTATTTTATATTTGTCTTCCTAATACTCTTAAGTAGTTTTTCTGCCACTTTACTATAACATTGAGTTCCTTGTGCCAGCCTCAACCTGTCAAACTCTCAAGTTCACTACTGGCCAAGAAGGCAGGGAAAAGCTTGAAGACAAGAACGAGAGTACAAACTACAAATTCTAATTCACAATGTAAATAATCTCATTAGTCAAGGAAGAGGACACAAAAAGACGTAAAATAGTCGTCAGTCCGATTCTCGTGGTCAATTTCGATGTCCACTCGATAGTAGAGGGCTAATCCCACCAAGTCCGTCCATGGCCCGGGCTTTTGTGAGCCGGGTATGCGGAAGCCAGGCATCCGGTGCGGATGGTGCATCCGGGCATGCAACTTTAGTTGCATGCA
>JAQFZA010000117.1:0-58967 GCA_034695115.1 Desoria olivacea
GGGTTGAGGGTCATCCCGTCGGGGCGCTTTCCGTCCCCTCTGACTAGCCCTGGTGGCTCTCGAATACTGGGGCACTCCGCGGTCCGCAGGGCCCTGGCGATGACATCATTCGCGATGACATTTAATTGTGTACAGCCTGTACTCCTTGTTTCAAATGATCACAAAAAAATGGTGCTGTATAATCAATTGCACTTTATTAATTCTCAAGCGTAGTACTTCTTTTAACTGCACGCGTACAAGATACTAAGTAGATTGTTATTTTAATGGTAAATAACACATCTTTATTTGTGTCCGGATGGATTTAATCAGCTTAAGAAAAGGCGGGGACTCATTTAGCTCAATTAACTATTCATTCTTAACTCTAAATCAAAACTAGATTTAAAACATTTTAATTTCTTCTAAATGAAGGTAATTCAAAAACTCAATAGATAGCTGCATTGACAGTATACGATTTTTGCGATAATATTTGTAAAGTGACACTACTGGTTTGTATTTGCCCTACATTTTCATATTAAACCACATTCTACTGTTGAGATGATATTAAATAAAACAAATTTATTGAAAATTAGGATTTGATTTGAAACAGAATCATATGTGGAGCTGCAGGATCTCATCTTTTGCCAATATCAACACATGCATGCTTACAGATCTCAAAATCTGAGGATTCTCAACTTCATATACTTAGCTGGTAAATTCCTACGGATGAGGATGATTGGCAGAAGTAAAATTGTTGCCCTGAGAAAGAATGTACACATCTTTGATTAAGATTATCCTAATCCCATCAAAAATAACTAGAAGGCCTAGGAGAGGAGTTACCAACCCAGTAAGTTGAGGTTTAGAGGGCTGTAATAATAATCTGACAATCAAAGCTATAGCATTATAGGTTCTACATTATAAATGAGACCAAGCTGAATCGAACTCAGGAGTTTCATTTCATTGACATTCTTGAGTTGGATGAAGTTGAAGTGTAGCTATTGGAGTTGTGCTGAATGAAGCCCATCTACTTCCAACTACAACTTCAGTCAGATCTCGAAATGCATAGCCTTCATGGCCGCATACTCACCACTCATCTTCCGTAACTTCGGGAGGATAGATATTTGAACACTTCAAGTAGGACTTGGAACTACGATTGGTATGCCAGGAATGATCATTCTCCTGCCAAAGAGGTATTAAGCAGTAAGACGAGGTAATCATTAAATGTGATTACATGTTGATCTCTCTAAATGAAACCTACATGTCCGTGTGAGATTTTTCTACAAGAGAAAAAACTGAAGTTGCTAATCGTCTTTGATAGTTAGCAGAGAAGAAGATGTACTTCTATATTCAAATAACTAGATCAGAGCAGAAGCTACTTTGTTATACCTGAGGAAAAGTTAAGTCGTAATCAAAAATGCCCCTGCATGTTTATACCGGTATTAAACCTGACATAATGAATATGAAAATTTGCGTTAATTCTCACGTTGAGGAACCTCATCTCTTCTCGTCTGGTCAGTCTACCAGTAATCATGATAATAATTTCTGCTAAATACCCGAGATGCTGAGCTTATTCTGAAAAAAAGTATTGTTGTTTGAAATAAGTGGTTGGCCATACCATGAAAGAAATTATTTTCAAAGGGACAAAGTGCACACGATGGATCATCATAAATAAAATATAAATTGTATGCATCATCTTCATTCTTGAATTTTGATGATTCGTGGTCTCTTACATTTCTGAGGTCTGCAATCTACATCCATCATAAATTGATGTTCAATGTTGAATCAGTTGAATCGTCGATTCGAGGGTTTAGTTAGTAGTGGATCTCTGAAGTAATATAGGTGTAGAGCAGTTTTAATGATTACTAACTTGTTTAGAGCTTTGGGATGGCTTCTCTCTTTTCTGCATGAATTCTTAAATTCCATCTTCCATCAGTCAAGCCAAGGCGAGTGGCAAAATGGCAAATGGTGTATTCTACTGTTCATCAGTAGTAGTACAACCAGTTATTTGTGTAGTGGAAATAGTAATCATCACGCCAAGCTTTGTCATGTCGTGCAAACGAAGTAAGTCCTAATTGGATTTCCAAAAAAAGTTGAGTGTTAAAGAGCCAGAGAATGAGAAGATGCTCTCTGTGCCATTACTGCTTGCGGTGTGTATTATCTCCACAAAACTACCAAGACTACCAACTACTGTGATGTTTGAATTAGAAATGAGCGATAAGTAAATAAAGATAAAAAAGGATGCTACACGGTTCCTTATTCAGAGATCATTGTGCATAGCTTTATCGTGAGTACATTCATGCGACCATACGAGTGTGATGTGAAGACTATGACTTTATGAGGTTAACATAGATACGCATGGGGTTAGCATGGGATTTTTCAATCAACCGGCTTCTTCCACTTCTTCATATCGTATGTTACGGAGATAATGCACATTCTGTTTCAATACCTCTGTGCAGTATAGCTAATATATCTTGAGAGGTTTTTCATTCAAACGATACGGGAAGTACATCTCCCTCGACCATAGTTCCACATCTTTAGCACTGTATGTAGGAACAGGTAACAGTCTTCAGAGGTAACAGTATCAATGGGTTATAGACTTGTTGGACTGACGTTTAAATTCAAGATGAAGAAGAGCAACATCAGCGGGATATGATGTTCTGGCCACAGTAGGAGGACACACATATTATGATTATGATGAGGGATATAAAAACCTAAGGACACAGATGGTCAATGACATTATTCAGATTATGCAGAATGGTAAGTGAATTTATGAAGGTGGACTATCTTCCTCTTATGACTCCAATGCAGTACGATAAAGCCAAGGAGGACCGTTAGAAATGTTGCCTTTGACTCTCCATCCATGTTGAATCCCAGATCAAGAATCAAGATCACACAGCAAACCCTACATAAGATGATGTTAATTGAGAGAAAATCAAAGAGCCAACACCCCATCGGTATTCATTAATCCCCAGCTCTACTTCATACCTCAATACCTTCGATTGCTTACAACATACAAACACCACTACCAAACCACGACATCCATCTAGATGTTAACAACCACAGGAACTAGAAGGGACAGGGGTAAAGCATTAGGGACATAAATGTTATTAACCAGTGAATAATTATTGCCCTGCACTGACTTCAGTTTTTTTATTAATGCTAATACTTATGTGGCTTCCTTCCACACAGTAGATAATGACATAAACAGTAATAGTTCAGGATTGTTTTGTTTCTCATTTCGACCGTTCTGCCTTACTAACTTTAGGTCGGATAACCTCATGGTGGTAACCTAGAGAATTGATGCATTGGTTTTTTGTTTCCTAAAAATTAACTTGAATTTCCAGTCAGAAGGCACAACTTTGTATTTCTGTTGCATGATTCCACTAACAGTTAAGAGACCTAAATAGTATAATAGCTATGCTTGAATCGTATTTGTTTTTTACTACTTGTTACTTCTGAACTGTCTGAACTTTGCTGCACAAAAACCTATACAACTGTGCGCACTTAAACAATGACTCCCCAGGTTAGCTTGGTTCTTTAAAACTTTGTCTACCCTAGCACAATATGAATGTATGTATAAGCAGTAGGGGTGACTGAAAGCACTACAATTGTACGAGTATAGTGATTAAAGTGAACCGTATAAAACAAAGGGAACTAGAACAAAATGAAAGTCAAATTTAGCTTCCTTCCTGTGAACCGTCATGTCCTATTCAGAGGGGCTACGACTTCTTGCGTGCATAGAAACGAGCGTTTTAACTTTTCATACGGGCAGGCCAAAGCAAAGGGGTTGAAGGTTTAGGAAGTTTAGTGATGATTCACATTTCACTTCCTAAATAAATTCACCTATCCCCTTTTCCCTGTGTGATCTTTTTCGAACCCGCAGGACTTCAGATTTAGCATGCAACTTCATAATGCCGATAGCATTGTTGAATATTCAACGTAGTTTTGTATGCAAATCATAGAACCCTTATGCATCCATAACCATATAACCAATTTTTTAATTATGGAGTTCCAATTGAAGAAACCTAATCGTACAAAATTGAAATTTTGAGTCACAATCCAGTGAAATAATCGACTTAAAACGTAAACATTAATGATGAATTCATATACTTGTGAGACAAAAAAATACAGAGGTCAAAGTCTTTGACAGTTGACATTGACATTGAGAATCGGATTTAAATTCAGGAACGAATCAATAGTTTAAGATCAAGAGAGTCAAGAAGACGCACATCACATATTGATGATATTTATGTATTAACAAGTAAATCAACAAATCCATGGACTTCAGCCTGCTTCTTCAAAGTCTTTAACTTGATAAGAAAAAGTGGCTTCCTGGAACATAAAATACTAAATTGCTCTGATCTTCCAAAGCATTACATTTACTGATTCATCATCATTGGGATGAAAGATAAGAGAAAAGTTGCCCCTCTCTGATACTATCTTTTAATTTATCAAGTAGATATCTCTGAGGCTAAACGTCAAACAAAAACTATAACGATGGCACTTATTCCTCAAATACTGGTTCCTCGAAATATACTTACAAAATACAAATAAATGCCAGTCTCTTGATTTCCCTTTGCTACATTACTTACTACCTGTTATTGACAATTTATTATTTTCTGCTCTTATTTTGTATTTCATTCTTCAAACATCTAACTTGGAGGCCCCCTCAGAGACATTTCATTTTCTCATCCCAGCCAAGCCTCTGAGTATAAGGGAAAATATTCAGGCACAATCAGCAATCAGCACTAGTAGTGCCTAGTAAAAACTACTTTCTTAAATGTTGTTATTTTGTATTTCTCGTCGTCTTAAAACTTAAAAGTTAAACCTCTCTGTCCCTCAAGTCTGAACTCTCGGCTTGGGCTTCTGCTCTGACTTCTTCAAGTTTTCTTCATGAGAACAGAATCCTATCAAGTTTCTCAACAATGTCTTCAACATACGACTCCAGTTTAGTTTGAATGTATTTCATATGCGATTGAGTGCTTTGAGGACTCAACTATGAATATGATATGATAGTCGGCTGGTACACAACTACTTATCTCCTGCTTAGCTTCATACAGGGTTCCCAACTACAGTCTGACCTTGATTGCATCCAAACACCTGTCCAGGTGTGTTGTACTGCAAGTTGCAGCATTTTATCTCGTTGGAGTGCGGAGATTTTCTCCGCCTATGGATTAGGATGAGCTAAGCTTCAATTATAACCTTGTGCATCTGTATGCAATTTCATTATCTTTTTGATGATCGGGCTTTTTCGTCAATTATACTAATTCCATTTTAATCATGCTTATGAAGATTACATTTTCCGAGGGTTAAATATGCTTAAAAGCTACTCCGGCAATTTTATTATATCTTTCCGCCGCAAGTTAACCTAATTGGAGTAGACCGAAACGGGTTATCATCCGACTTTGAAATTTATTCCTTGGACATTTTGTTAAAAGTTCTTTCTGAATAAATCATCTCGAAAATCTTTTGTGTTCTTTAAATGAACCGTTGCAATTAATATGGATTTCCTTTGTTTTCACGTCAGTTATACGCGCCATCTGTAATACATTTTGACCAAAAGAACATATCGTGGGATTTATTGGATTCGAAGCCATGGAATAATAATGGCGTCATCCGCGACGTTCCATCCGAAGATCTCTACCGCTAAATCCGCTAGTTTAAAGTGTTAAATATCAATTAGTGGCAAAACTGAGACATTTCGACATTTATAAAAAACCATTCCATTAAAACAAAAATAAGCCAACATTTGTGAGACCGTTAACCCTTAAAACTCCATCTGCGGCTACACAAACTACCGGCGAAGTAAAGAGGTGACTGAAACCGCTAGGAAACACGTAACCCTGTATGCTTATTAAAAAAACGCAAAACCTATCCGTTCAGCCATCCTAAGATGTAAACATCAGAGTGCACTAGTAGTGATGTCCCATGGAAGGAAGATATAAGTAATATGACTAAAAAAAACAGGGAATGAATGTTAGCTAAGGAAGGCATTATAGAAAATACTGGCTGTTTCTTTAGTGGTGATGGTGGTGGTAGTGGTGACTCTTCGTTGGTCCGTCCCTCAAAATCCGATCCTCTCTCTTCGTCGACTTCGACTAGTTGGACTAGAATCTAGAATACAAGCCCTGCATCATATAACATCATATGCATTGAGATATACACACTCATATTGAGATATTTGAATCCTTCATTGTTAACGAGTGTCCTACTATTGCTCACTGTACCATACAATACAACAAACTGAGCGGACTGACTCAGGTTGTCAAAAAAAAACTTTTTTCCTCAAATTAAAATGTAGGAGACTCGTCAGTAAATAAAAATTACGAGCTGATACATATGTTTTTAAAGAGGACCCTTGTCGTTCATCAAATAGTCGTGGACAAGTTGTATCTGCAAGATTTGTGACTTTTATTAGAGCTGCAGCTATCGTTTATCATTATTCCCATTTTGTGACGTTGAGTGCTTTCGCCGTTGTACACCTCCTAAGTTTGTAATAAGAGACACATACACGGCTCTGAATTCAGAAAGTTCACGGGCTGCGTGCTAAAACAACATTCAGAACAAGTTTGAGAGATAATTTTAAACAGTGTCACCAATTCTGATCGGGATGGGATTCGGAATTAAGTTCTAACGTTCTTCAGCTCTACGTGCAGGGCAATTAGCGTCTAACTAAACCAAACACTTGAGGAACTTTGACTTCCAAGACAAGCCTAATGGGACAGTCCTCTTCTGCTACTCCGAAAATAATTTATTAGCAATGCCCTGATTCCTCGATATTAAGGAAAAGATTGGACAACATGTAGGTTTTGGAACTCCGACAGACCTACTTTTTTTAGCTTTTTTATTAGTCTAACAATTTGATTACCTTCGTTGACACTTCCCAGCCTGTCAGTTTTATATTTTAATAATTAAAGTTGGGAGCTCTGTCCCATTTGTGATTTGGAGCTAATTAGTGATTATGTTCAATTTTAAATTCCCTATTCAGTTCAGATTGAGTTGTAACTGGAGTTGTTAATTTGCGTTGAGTTAATTACCTGTTGATCTTGGCTGAGATTTGAGAGTTTAACCAAGTAACCAATTGAAGCTTACGAATTGTGCCTCATAATATAATCATATATGTAATACATGAAACATAATCTGAGAAAAAACGCTTCCATTAATTACTATTTCAAGTGACATGAAACTATAAATCCGTCCAACCCAAAGGTATTTGCAGAGAAAGTGTGCATCGTCTAAATCTTATTTTAAAATCCGGACTGTTGACAGTTACTTCCGTCATTCTTCCTCTTCTTCTGTGGATAAGATTCACACACTCCAAATCCGTCCAATCTTTTAATCGAATTAACTGTTGTATGTACATGTAAAGTAATTATTAAAACTTGCATGAGCAACTGGAACTGCAGCAACTGATGAATTAATGAACCCGGAGACTGATTACTAATTAATCTACTGTAATTAAAATTTGACTGGAATTGACTTAAAACTTGAAATTATAAGATGAAACCCCTGCGGAATCTGTTAGGTGTGGACGTGAAGACGAGAGAAAGTGTTGTTTAAGTAGGATTTTGGCTAAAGTTGGAATCTCAAATTGCCTTAATTTCGGATGACGCTGTCAAGAGTGAAGGATGCAAGGAGTACAGAGACGTGCTAATTAGTAGCAGACTTCATAATGTTCTATGACGCATACTAGTATGAATTTTAGTTTTGCTAAGTGAAGGAATAAACTTAAAAAAGGAAATTCGTAGTCAGGAGTTTACAAGGCTCTTGAAGAGTAGAGTTGGAGGTTAGGTGGACTCTGTGGAAAATCGGAAGTGGATTCAAATCCAGGCGTCCATGCATTCTCGGTGAAAGTGGAAAGGAAGTTGATCCGTAGTCATGCCGGAGAGTGGGCTAGTTTCACCATTGTCACCCAACCAACTGCCTCCATCCCATTCCCATCATCATCCAGGAGACCATCCTCATAACCTTAATTATGGAAGTAACAACAGTCCCTCCAATACTCAATACTTCAATAGCAATAATAATAACGCTGGGCAGTATATGAATCGGTCTATTAATGGTGGAAATGACAACCATCCCCATCCGCCTCCACCTCCTCCAGGAAGTAATCACACCCCAGTGAATTCAAACGATCAAAATAACAACAGTAGCAACGCAAATGATGATCCTCGAGGGGGTGGTGGAGGAGGGCCCAGAGATAACCCTGATCGAAGAGACTTGTTTGAGGAGATACGTAATGGTGGAGGTCACTGGAGTCAACTTATGCGCCAAGTCGTTTTTCATCTCCCAAACAGTCCGGCCGACCAAGGCCCTTCGACCCCTAAAGATGAAAAGATGGGGGACTCCGAGTCGGAAACTCAGTCGATTCCATTGGACATTGACGGAGGGTCTGAAAATGGACAGTTCGCTTATGTCGGCCAGGTCAACCATGACATTAATGCATGGATTGCGGTAGGATATTTACAGCCAGGCGATATCCTACTTGACATTATGGGACAACAGGTAACGTTCTGATTTTGTTGATTACAGTTTATGCAAGAAGGTTTGTAGTACGAGTAACAGAGAGTGTCATATAGCATAGTAGAATGGATGTAGTGTGTGGAGTTCTGCATGTCTATAAAAAGATGTTATTTGCATAAATCAAGCATTGTGTGCACAAGAATTTTTAAATACCGGAACTGTGTAAAATGAGAAATGTTTAAATGTCAGATAAGGTATTCAAAACAAGGTTGTTTCGGCTTCTTAATGTCTTGTTTTTAGTCAGCAATATTTGAGATGTGAGGAATGAATAGATTCAAGTTGGAGACGTGAATGTTTATATTTACGCTGTTGAATGTTTATACAGTAACGTCATCATTGGTTTATCTACAGTTTCCTTTTTACTTTCAATCTTGTCGGCAGGATTTTATGGTCTTCAAAACGGTCATCTTTCATAGTTTACGACTTGGATTGCAGTCACTCTTGATTTTTAATAGCCCAAAGGTTACTGCAACTTTATGCCTTTATTACAATAACTTGGAGTATTGTGCTGCTATTGCTGAGTTCATCCTTTTTAAGTTTTATGTCCCCCCTTGTCCTGAGCTTGTTGAAATTCGAGCGTGATGTTTACGCGTGCAAATGTATTCTTGAAACTGAGCCCAGAGAATTCTATATCACCATTTCTAGCAGATTGTCTACAGTTGAGACGTTGAGTTGAGAGGTTACGGTTCGTGGAGAGGCATCAGATTCCTTCTCATGAAAACGAATAGTGTGTGAAATCTGTGAATGTAAATGCTTATCTCAAGTCTCCGTTAAAATCTTCATATATAAGTATCTATATGAATTACTGATGAGTAGTACCCACGCTAATTGCAAAATGGGTACGCAGCAAGTGTGTCTTTAGGAAGTGTTAATTAATACCGATTACTCTTTATATATGAAATAGGTTGCTGGTTACACTCAAGCTGATGTTATATCTCTACTCCATCATTGTCTTCGTGAGAATTCAGTCACTCTCACTGTGGCTCCCAGAGGTAAACCTCACATTGAGTATTTAGCTCTGTTCCTGTCTCTTTTTGTCAAAAGCTTAGTAAATACACTTTGCATATACTGATAAGTTGACATTTGCATTCTGTCTGCTTGCATTGATAAGCCATCCTTGTGCTTGTGGAAGAAGGAAAGCCGGAAATGTGACTGATTGTTTTGTACCGTGATTTTTAGGGAGCTTAGGTCCCGAGCTTCGATCCTACTTGAACACGAGGTTCCAGAAAGGATCTGTAGACCATGCTCTACAAGGAGTTGTTCGAGATAATTTATACCTCAGGACTGTGCCGGTGACAACAAGGCACACCAGACCGGGTGAAATCAACGGCGTGGACTATACGTTTTTATCTGTTGAAGAGTTCATGGAATTAGAGAGAAACGGAAGTTTACTGGAAAGCGGAGTCTATGCAGGTTAGTTTCTGAAACTCAGCCACATTTACGGATGTGTTAAAGTAAACAAAATGAATCGGCGGACTGAGTGTGTTCGACTACAGTTTGTTTTCTTAAGAGATTGAAAGAACTCGTTGACTGACTTTGTCTTTTCCATTCATTTACTTTCAGGAAATCATTACGGTACACCCAAGCCGTGGGCAAATCGAGCCAGAAGTGCCAATTCGCAGTTTGAAAGTGGTGAGAGAAATCAGTCCCTTGGGGAAAGTAGCAAAGGAACCATAATTCCAAGGATGCATCCGAGCTCCGAAGGAAAACGAAGAAGAAATCGTTCGAACGTTGAAGCACTTGGAGCCGGTGACGATGAGCCAACCTCTTCAAATATAAATAGCCCTGCAGTCGTCTACTCCCCTCGATTCCAGGCTGCTTGGTATGATGATGACCTAGGGCCACTGCCTGAAAATTGGGAGCTGGCTTGCACGGAAAGGGGAGAGGTGTATTTTATTGAGTAGGTTCAAAATTTCAGCAATAATTACATAAATACGTAACCTCTGTTTGTGAATATTGTGACCACTAATTTGGATTGATGATCTGTAGTGGATAAAGGTGTTCTCTTAAAGTTGTCAATATATTTGCGAATACATCTCTTTTTACGGACACTTCCACTTGCGAATATTGGACTTAAGATTACCATTAAAACGTACTTGCGACAAAACGTACCATGCATTAACCAGTAAACTGCCGGTAAATTTGACAACCTTGTAGGTGAATGATTTCTTGAGAAAGTTCTCGAGATTTTGTCTTTAAAAAACGGAAAACTGGGATAACCTTAGATGTTGAATAATATCATTCCGTTCAGAAGAGTAAAATGGAATTAGAAATTGTCGCGGTAGAAGATTTTCATGAGTGTTTTTAAATTAAGTTGTAAGGTCAGTATAGCTAGGTAAATTAAATTATTGTATCCTTCGTTTCATTTGGATAGAACCTACAAGTGGCCTGGCCGCGCCGCATCTCGTATCTACAGACAGGAATTCAATTTTTTTAATTACAAATCGTAGGCTGATACAAAATTATTAAGTTTGATGGTAGGCTTTTATAGGTTTCATTTCATATTTTCATGGAAACTTTCTTCTTATTAATATTTTGTCGTTGAAAGTCAAATACCAATTCCAAATTAGCGTGTACAAAAATTGATGTTGCCATAATAATGGTTTTTCCCCGGTTTCTTCTATACAAGTTAGGGATGAAATTAATGTTTTGTGTCTGTTTGTTTTAGTCGGAATACTGGGACGTCCCACTGGCTGGATCCAAGATTATCCCGAGTGCAGAAAACATCTTTAGAGGATTGTGACGACAATGAACTTCCGTTTGGATGGGAAAAGATAGAAGACCCTCACTACGGGACCTATTACATCGATCATGTCAATAGAAGAACACAATTCGATAACCCGGTGATAAAAGCAAAACAAGCCAAGACAAGCATTACCGGCTCACCTAATGAAAATATGGAGCAGCTCAGGCCTCATGGAAATATATTCCCACCCAAGTATTCCAGTGCGAATCCACCACCTCCTAATCCCAAGCCAACTCATGCCAATAGACTTTCCATTCCTCGTGGAAAGACTCCAGTAGACTTCAGCCCTGATCATGAGAGTCACTCAGGAACGTTACCTCATGTAAATCATTCTACGATGCCTAGTATGCATAGTGGGAGTGGATTGAGAGTCAAATCTACAGATAGGCAGTCAAACCGATTCTTTACTCGTGACCCATCTCAACTTATCGGTGAAAGAATATTAACAGCACTTACTAAATCTTCTCGAGGACTCGGCTTCACAATTGTAGGGGGGGATGATGACGATGGCCTGGATGAATTTCTGCAGATCAAGTAATGAAATAATAATAGTTTACAACATTTTGAGATATTGCAATACTTACGAATATCTAAATTGATATCAATAGATCTGTGGTTGCGGATGGTCCAGCTTGGAGGGATGGAAAATTGAGAACGGGTGATGTCCTAGTGCGCGTGAATGGTCGTAACGTCTTAGGGTACACACATCAGGAAATGGTATCCATTTTTCAAAGTATTGCACCTGGAGAAGAAGTACACTTAGAAGTTTGTCGTGGTTATCCACTTCCTTTCGATCCAGCAGACCCTAATACAGAAATCGTTACAACTGTTGCTGTTGCTCCATTCAATCCGTTTGATAAAGAAGATAAGAGGTAGGCATTAGCTGAGTAGCTCCGATTTCAAAAGCTGAACATTAATAAGTCTCTCGAAAACTTAGTATTTCCATATTGCTAAAATTTAATTTACTGTAACAGACAAATTGATTGGATGGGAAGGCCTTCAACGCCAGACAGCTTGGCCCATTCTGCACACTCATTACCAGAACTGTCGGGAGAGAGGATAGGTTATGGAAAGTCAACAACTGGAAGACCGGCCAGTGTGGATCTACTCTTAGACTCTCCTCCTCATATGAGATCTGACAAAGGGTACTCTTCAAGGCACCCTACAATTGAAACTGGCACTTTCTTGACAGTGACGATAGAAAAGGGAACTGCAGGTTTTGGCTTCACCATTGCAGACAGTCTAACGGGACAGAAGGTAGAAATGTGGAATACAATTAATTTTAAATCAACATATTTGAATCTATTGCTATCTATACATAGGTTAAGAAGGTCCTCGACCCAACGCATTGTGGTGGCCTGGAAGAAGGAGATCGTCTAATTGCAATAGACGGAAATGACCTCAGAGGACTCAGTCATACGCAAGTAGTTCAAATTTTAAAGGATTTTCCTCTGGGTCGGGAGGCCTCGCTGACAATTCAACGAATTCACTCACAACCTTCCTTCATCAAAAAGTTTAGTCCCTTGCCGTCAAATAATTATGCGGACTCCCGGCTAATATCAAATCGGCCTGTGGTATCCCCGCGCAGCAAAACTCCTACTGCAGAATTAAGTCGAGGGAGACCAAGAATGAGGGACAGCTTACCAGAACGACCAAAGACCCCCGTATTTGATTCAGAAGGTCAATACAACGGACAAGGCGGAATGTATAATGGCGACATAAACTCTCATAATCAAGTTAATCAGATTACCATGCAAAATTCCCATTCATACTTACAAGAGAGATACCCTACGTCACCAGTCGGAGTCAATAATAATGAAACCAACTTTGCATCCAGCGATCTCAGCCATCAAGTCATCAGGTAATGCAACTAAGACTACAGATTTTTATAATACAAAAACTAAAAAAAAACTGACCTTGGTATTTGTTAAATCAACAGAGATTGGGTGGATCTGACAATAGAACTTCAGCGTCGGCAAGAAGGCTTTGGTTTTCGCATTGTTGGAGGAACTGAAGAGGGTTCACAAGTATCAGTTGGTCACATCGTGCCTAGAGGAGCCGCAGCTTTGGATGGCCGGTTGCTAACGAATGATCAGTTAGTTGCGGTAGACGGAATCTCTGTGATTGGAGCCTCTCATCACTCTGTAGTTCAACTAATGGCTCGAGCAGCTTCTGCAGGAAGAGTCAGGCTAACTATTAGAAGACCAGTGTATGGTAACACTCCAGCCATGTCCGAGGGTGTGGCTACGCCCTCACATTCTCCAACGATCACTTCGCCCCTTCACGTTACACTTAAACGGCAGCCCTCTGAAGGGTTTGGATTCGTCATTATTTCTAGCGCATCGAAAGCTGGTGCAACGATAGGTAACTCGACTCACGAGTTGAATTATTAAAATCCTTTAAATTATTAAAATTTGTGATTGTATGTGATATGTAATAATGATGAAATGATTACCTATGGTGAAGGTCGCATCGTCGAGAGTAGTCCAGCTGATAGGTGTGGTCAGCTAAGTGTCGGCGACCGAATACTTGCAGTAAATCAAACTGAAATCTCTCAACTGCACCATAGCCAAGTTGTTCAGCTTATAAAAGACTCTGGGCTTGTCTTAACACTCACGGTACTGCCTGTGTCAGTTAATGATACCGCAAGTCAACAACAATCGCCGTCATCTCCAAGCCATCCCCCTAACATGATGATTACCTCAGATCTTGAAAATTTAGGATTGAAAGACAATCAAGCGTATGATATGGGAACAGCGTTCATACATCCGGAAAGTCATCCAGTTCACTTTGGCTCAAAGTAAATATTTTTTAATTGAATTATTTGTTGACATCATCCGCGCTACCCTGTATTTAATATTTAATTCTTTTTGTTGTAGTCACAGTGGGTCAAACTCTTATCCTGAAAGCGTAGAACAGGTTTTCTCAGTGCATTTAAGCCGAGGAAATCGTGGTTTTGGCTTCTCAATACGAGGAGGCAAGGAATTTCAAAACATGCCATTATTTGTACTGCGTCTTGCAGAAGATGGCCCGGCTGCATTAGACGGAAGAATGCAGGTTCGTTTTAATTTCTGTAAACTTATCGTTAACTTGCATTGGCGTTAAGGTGAGATTCTGCTTTAACTTTAAGGTTGGAGATCAAATTCTGCAAATCAATGGAATAAGTACTCAAGGAATGACGCATTCACAAGCAATTCATTTAATCAAAACTGGTGGAGCGAGTGTTCATTTACTTCTCCGCAGAGGCTCTGTCCCGATCCCTTATCTCAATCAAATGCCAAATTTCTCCTCAGGTAAAATAAACATTTGATACGGTAGTATTATTATGTATGGAGTTTTACCTTTGAAATTGTTTTTTTCACGAGCTCAGTTAAAGTTATTTAATTTGATTATTAAGGAGGTGGTTATGGAGGTGTAAATGGTCACGAAGAGGAGCAGTCTGTTTCAAGTAATAATGATCCACAGTTTATCAGCCAGACATCTCCTATGTATAGAGACCACCATCATCAGAACTCGTATCCTTCGCAGATGTAACAAGTAAATTTGGACCTCCAAAGAATACCTAAGTAGTCAAACGTGTCATCTGAAACTCATCAGCCATACATAGACTTCCTTACCTTATTCTTGGCTATCCGACACAAAGCTTCTTGATGCATGAATATATGGGAAATCTCTTTTCGTTTCTTATCATATTGCAAGATTTAGTTAATTTTATCAGTTCGTGATATTTGATCAGCTTAGTTATCAAATTTACTTACTACCAAGTCTTTCTCACTGATATTGTGCGAAGTGTGAAAGATAAGATTTTACTTAAGCCACTGTTGACTTTGAGTATAGAAGAAAATATGGCAAGTAAATTAAATTTCGAAACACGGGCGTGTTTAGTAAGCTATCAGTTAAGTACGCTTTCTAGCTTCCAAATATATTTCAAGATAATTTATGAAATGAGTGCTGCTGTAATTATGTTAGTTGGGAAACAGCCCATAGTCTTTTATTTTGGTCCAGACACCTGCGTATATACGAAAAGAATAATATGCAAATTTTATGTTCGGAATAATTCTTCATGAATTTTTTTTACTTGTTTTAGTTCTAGATTCTGGATTTAGGGATGTATTAAATAATTACTAAGTTAGCATTTTTGTACTTATCTTTTTGTGGGTACATGCGAGTTGTGACTTGTGACCATTTGTGAAAGATTTTGTGACAGCTAATTATTTTGTCGTTGTAAAGAGCCTTAAGATTGTTTTTATTTTTGACTCATGAACTTTTTGTATCACCCAGTATGTACTTACTCTTATGACACACAAATGTATCTCTCTCATTAAGCAATTCCAAAAAACCCTCAATCTGCATATATATGAACTCAAGAAATAATGTTTTTGATACCATTTCCTTACTTTTGTTACTGGCTGGCGGAGCAACTTAAATATGAAATACATGACGAATTTAAATCTAAATATATGCGAAATAGCCATAAGATGAGATTTAAAATTGTAGGCGAGCTCATCTTCCTAGGTGCAACAAAATATGTTCACGGAACCGGTAGACTTTCTGTAATCACATGTTATCAAAACTGTACAACTATCTCCGTCCTTCAAGACTTGAACCATTGAATGTATTACTTTCCTCATGAGATTTTCAATAAATGCTTTACACTTTGACTTTGATATTAAAACTTATACGCAGTACTCCATTTATTATCATTGGATATCAGCCTCACCCCACTGCAAATTTGCGACGATACCTTGAGAGCCTCAACATTTTGTAATTCTAAACTACCAATTTAAATTGCTAATGCCGAAGGAGTTTAAATTTACTTGTTTGCCTACGTCTTGGAGTGTCGTTTAAGCTGAAATACTGGAGTTGATATTTATTTTAAAATCCCTACTGGATATTCATAAATAAATTATTCATTGGATTTGTATTTTTAGATGACTAATGAATGATTCATATTTCTTCAGTTAAAGTCAGGATAACACCCACAATCCACAACATGTCATCTCATAATACAATCTCTTCAAAGAGAGTTGTTAATAAGTAAAACTAACTGGATAAGCATAGCGGTTTGTGATAACTTTAAGCTTTTAACTTTCTCGACTAAAAACGAGTCAGACTAAGACGTTGCAATTGGAAATCGGAATGCAATGTTCAGCTACGATCATTGTAGTGTTCAAGTTTACTCCTCTACCAAAATGTGCATACTGTTAGTACATACAATGACTTAATATATTTGCCAAGTGCTAACTAAAAGTAAAATAGCCTGTGACACTGGTGGTGTTTGATACAATCAATGTCGTATTACATGTTTTACTTGGGAGGTTACCCCATTATTGATTTTTCTGCCGTCTGGAATTCTATTACATATTCCATAATTCCATTTCATGGGAAACTCGTTTGGCCTAGCCGTTCGAATGCAGTTGTCCTAATTCAATTAGTCGTATACTTCCATAATATGTTCCTTCTCTACACACATACTTTTGCCTTGTTATTATTCGATTCTAATTAGAAAAGTACGCATGCATTCTATTTACTTGTTTAGCACTTTGCACGACTTTTATAAGTGACGCCATTATTCTTTTAGAAGTAGATGACTTTGAACTGCATGAAAACACTGTCATACAAGGTCTAAAATACTTTGGTCTAAACACATTTTTATCATTTTTTGTATTTGTTTCTATTACACTCTTAGCATAGCAGCCGACTATTTTGAAATCATGCTTGACAAAGACTTATCCAGCGAAGAAAATGTAGCCATGAAAGAAATTGCATACATATTCTCTGACAATTTATTCAAATGTTTGCACAGATCAGGTTTTATGAACTCATCTCTGGTGTCATCAGCGATTCTCTGGTCCCGACTGACCTTGGATGTTAAGCAATTTATAATTGCATGACAACATGAGAGATTTAATAAATAACCATTCAAGTACGAAATATTTTTATCTTCCAGAATATAATTATTATCAATTATATGCAATTTAGAGATCGACATAAAATGCTCATAATCAGTTCGACCTTTTCCAAAATGCATGGAAGAGACCTTTGTATACAGTCGCAATCTGGCTGAGACATGTCTAACATCGGTAAAAAATTAATGTTTTCTGCTCTTCCAAAGTTTAAAAGCATCAACCTTTTCAAACCAAATACAACTAAAGGATAGCTAAATGGCTAAATGTTATAGGCCAAATGGTTTCAACCGTAGTGTTAAAACAAATCAGGAGTGTATGAAGGATTTAAAATGTGACGTGAGTTTCATGTGCCCCCTCGCTTATACACAACATTACTTGATTTGCACACAATTCCATATCTAAATTACTGTTAGAGCTGATTTGATTGCATGACTCTATTCGGGTAGCCACGAATGATGGAATATCATCAGATAGCATGATATCGGATAGCTCTCAGGACTCAGAGGCCTTCCGTTCCGAAATCCTTCGTTATCGCTATCGGCAGACTGAAGCCCATTAAATACAAGCTACCACTGATTGACATGGACGAGGAGTTACTGCATGTTAAATACAGTCACCACCTCTCATCATCTCACGAGGTCACGGCTCACGACATAACTACAACTTTGTGCTAATGTGTATTACACTACTAACATTCTGACGTATCATACAGCATCGTACGACAATCATATACGAACTATTGAACTATTCTTCGACATTAAAATTACTGGCTTTACCAACTTTGATGCTACAGGACAAAATTATGCAAAACTATCCCCGTTTGGTTTTCCGAGTCTTGTCTTTGTGTATTTATTAACTCCAGGGCCCAGCCCAGACAGGAGAATGAAATGGTCAATACATGTGCAGTGTGTCTTGAGCTGTTGAACGGAGACAGAGGAGCAGAAATTCAACATTCAACCCTTTCTCTCCTACCTACTTTATTGAATGGCAGGTGTTTTGGTACTTACCGTT
This sequence comes from Desoria olivacea, assembly GCA_034695115.1. NCBI lineage: Eukaryota > Metazoa > Arthropoda > Collembola > Entomobryomorpha > Isotomidae > Desoria > Desoria olivacea. Next base: position 18,166 of record JAQFZA010000117.1, read on the forward strand.
ACCGTTAGCCCTGCGTGTCATATATTTATAATAACATTACATCTACAAAATAAGTTCCTTAGTCTGGGCTTACAAATTTTGTGATTTTTCTCAGTGTATTTATTTAGTTTAAATCCTAAAGAAGTATGAAATAGCGTGACACAAAATAATATAACTCGTCCATCGTAAATTCTCCTAAACTCTCGTTTAAAAGCAATTCGTCACACAATACAAATACAATACATATTCTACACAGAAGTACATATACCTAGTTAGAAATAAATCACAAATTACAATCCACACAATCCCACAGCACTTACAATAATTTTTACAACCACCACTACCGGAAGAGTTTCTCTCTTGAAGTAAAGTAGTAGGAAAGTATAACATATAAGCGAAGTCGCTAATTGGAAACGAATGAGTTAAAATGTTATATTAAGAGTAACAAAATGCCATTTAATTCATGTGCCTTTCGTACACACATTATTACATTTTAATTAAACATCCTAAATTACTCACAGGAAAAAATCCCAGCTCCTCTATATTTACTGCCATAATATTATATTCAATGTAAATATTAACACAAAATACAACTACAAGTTTTAAGGAAAGTAGTGCGGAAAAACTTACTACTGCTACCTGCCTAAGAAATCAAAGACTTTTTTTATTGCCTGATTAAGGCTACCTTTATCTCTTCACATATGTTCTTCCTCAATTCTACGACGTCCTACTTTTTTATAATGTTGCTGGTCGACAACCTTTTCTCCTAGAGTGGTCAAGAAGGGGTTCAATGGACTAAACGTAGAAGGTAAGAAAATTTTAAAGTCACAAATTTTATGTTCAACTAGAAGATAAGCTCTAAAACTTTAGTATTTCATCTTTGACAGTTAGTAAGTACAAGCATTAATTATAACTGGAGTGGAAATGAGTTACCTTGAATCAGTAAATGAGTGGTACAAATTTTAAGCAATCCTGCATTAATGTTTGTAACTTGTAATCTAAATTGGAGTTTCTGCCTTGATTTGCAAATTAACAGGTTTTTTATCCGAATTTCCTGACTGATATTATATCTAGATTAATTGGTATCAGGTATGCAAATTAAAAAGATTAAGCGTATCTAATCGTTTTCCAAATTGAACTTCCTCGTAAAGTTATGCTGAAAAGTAGGTAATAATATAAACGATCACATTTTCACAAAACCTTCATATCCAACTAGGGTAAGAACCTAGTAAATTGTATACGAACTGAATCGATTGATAAAAGTAAACTTTGGTAAAAAGGATTTTTAGGTGCTTATTAATTTATTTATGATAAAGACGTCGGTTTTCCCGGTTTTACGGGAGTGAAAATGTACGCAGTACAAATCTATTCAAATCGCAGACTGTTGTTCAAAATAATGGTAGTTTTGTTGATTAAAGTACACAAAAAAAACTTAAACGAGAGCTGCTTTATTCGAGAGTCAAGACTATGCCAACTTCTTGTTTAATGAATATTACATATTACGATGTGAAGTGGAATTGTAGACTGCTGACTAGTCTGCATAGTATAGTTCTATAAATATTTAATTTTTGTCAACATCCAGCCTTTGAGTTTTTACAACTTCCAATTCCACTGACTTCAGCTGCTTAACAACGTATCAGGATTGTCAGATAGAGTTCATTTCACAGATGCACTGTGTTTTTTCGTTTAATAAGTCTACCAAAATAGCTGTGCATATTGATAGCCAGTTCTGTTTAGATTCATTCATTCGGTTATAAAAACCGTAGAGTAGATAAAAGTAAAGTAAATTTAAATATGATTTTGATGAAATTAATAATAGTACATAATCATAATATCATATACACTTAGTTTGATTTATTTTGATGCATCTTAAATATTATCTTGATGAATCTTGGTACTTTATTAGGACAGGTCCCCCAAAAAAGCTACTACCTAATTAGTAAATTCGTAACGAAGAACAAAAATATTAAAATCGGAGTATTTTGAAGTTGATTTTTCACATCTTTTAAAATCGGACATCCGATGTTTTTCTAATGTGAACAAGCGTTGTCAGAAATGTATGGACTATTTATTCATCAAATGTTGGATGAATATTTCAAAAATGTATATGTCTTGTTTCTTATTGCTGGATTGTTTGGAAATCCTAGCAATTGTAAAGATCTTCGGGCTGTACAGAATAGTATTTTGTTGTTGTTGTTGTGATAAACGGCAAGGTTCCATTTTCCATAGGATAGCGAGATAGAAATGAATTTAAAGAAAATAGAAAAATAAAACCATTTTGAAACGTTCAAATTCACCTTATTGTTAGTTTAACAAATTACAAAGTTTTGAATTTACTTAAACGTCTGACAAAAATTTATAAGAATCATTAGTATTTCAAATGAATTTCCAGAGTGAATACATTTAATATTGTGCTTTGAGGTTTTTTAAGACGGGTCTGTATCAAGCTGCATGACTTTTAAGATTTGACATTCATATTCAACGAGTCAACAGTCCAACTATGTTTGTCAGCAAGTAATCAATTAAAGTACAGATATCTGAATCTGCAAGCAGTAAATAACAAGGTCAGGACAGTTCAATAATCTCCAGACTCAGCAACTTTGGCCATGAACGTGTTCATTGATTTTATCAAATTTCTGTTTATCTTTCCCAGATGCGAGGTTAGGAAATTTCAGTCCTTAAATATTAATTGAGTCCATTGCTTGATTATGAATTACAACCTATGGAAAGAATGTCTTTCTCCTATCCTCCATCTCCGTAAGGATTTGTCAAGAGCCAATCCATTCAAGTACATAATTTGATATAGGTCTTCGTAGTAGGTTCATAAGTGATTAACGGTGGGGCTTTGTATTACCGTTTTGTAAATAATCTTGGAGACACAGTGTTTACACTGTTTAATATATGTTTAGATTTATTGTATGCACATTGGTAGCTGTGAATAATTTTTTTTATTGAGGATCAACGAATGATCCTGTTGATAGTTCTAGTAAGCCGATGAAAAATTGAATGGCTACAGAATCGAAGCCAAACAGTGATTTTCTTCAATTTTTTTAGAATTCTATGTGTAGGACTTTTGGCTCTAAAAAACTCTAATAAACATAAATGTATACACGTTATTTACAAGCCGAGCTTGATGGCACCAACATCTAAAAAGGAAATTATTGTATGTAAATTTTTGAGAGGTTGAAATAAAAAAAGGATTTCTAGTTCCTTTTCTTCTCATACTAAGAAGAGTGTAACATTATAATGAAAAGTCCAAATTCAAAGTAAATATATTTCTTAATCGAATGCTAAATATAGAATTGCCAACTCATCTATTCTCATCGAATCAAACTCTTCAGATGTAATTCTTTCATTATGGCGTCGAGAACTCTGAAAAAAACAGGCACCTGATTCTAATTCTTGATAGATAAATAGATAAGATAAAACGGATATGGAAATTTCAACCTTATGCTTTTGAATTTTGATTGGGATACTGTTTTATTCTTTTATTTAACCTCAATCAAACTGAAGCAGAATGATGCTTGATTCTCCAGTGAAACTCGAATTCTCCAGTCACGTAATTATTTTAAGGTCGATAATCCTAAAACTCTGAAGGACACAACCTCAGGACTATAGAATACTACGTACCTAATTGAAATCCAAAAATAATAGCCAATTCACTAAAAATGAATGAAATAACGGCTTACTTACTACAAACATTATGTAGAGACTGTGATTTGCTCGTTTTAAAACAAAAAATTGCTTGCACTGTTTACTTTATTTATAAAGAGTTATATTATAGCATGTCAGAAACCAAATTTTGGCAAAAGTTGGACCGACGGGTTAATGTTGTTGCGTATCATACTACCATAATGATATCATCCACTCTCTGTTAACACCCTAGGGGGTAAGCAAAGGTAAGGGTATACAGCTTAATGGAATTCATCAGTTGGTTGAGGAATTCATACCTTAGGGATTTTTGCAATTTTCTGCTTCTTTCACAACGGTTAGTACTAGCCAGTTATGCAAACAAGAAACATGTAGTCGCAGAACGAGATTCGAGAGTTTTTACTGACTGTGTTCTGCAATAATAGTAAGTTCTTCCTTAAAATCGACGACCCAGTTCTGGTTTTGTTGGTTCTATCCAATTGAGTTTTTCATCCCTTGTGTTGTTCCAAGAATTGTTTTCTTTCCTGCTATACTGATAAGCTAGTTTCGGGATTTTGGGCTCTTGTATTTCTAGCAAAATCAAAACGGTATGTTTTTTAACAAATTAATCAAGTTCGAAACTCTGCTTTTGTGTTTATTTGACTAAGAAAAAGTAACTGCAATTTAAATCGAAAATTCTAATATCAACTTCAATTGGAGAAATATCATTTTAGTAACAGGCAAATTGTTTACAGTATATTGTTGATTGTTTCTTCTCAAATCCTTTAAATTAAAATACTGTGTGGAAATTTACAAGAAATGTTTTTCTGCTTTCTGAAGTTTATTCTAGTTCGTTGCTGGATACATAAAGCATTTTTTGTGAGGATAATTATCATCTTGATTCAGGTTTTGAGGCAGGTTTTGCATGTATGTCTTGGTACGTACATGTTGATGCCAGAATTCCCCAGCTACCCAATTCACCTTGATTATTTTTTCTTTGCTAGTCTGAGAAACGCACAAATAAGGAAAGAATGGACAAAAACCAGAGAAATCTGATGTATTAGAATTGTGCATGGGAGTTTATGCTTATACCCTTCTCGATTTTTCTGTCAGAAGTTCTAAAGAAACATTTCTGCTTACTTTTATCGTTCTTTGTACACTTACTCATTCAATTGTTTTGCAGCTCCATACTAACAATACCATCTCTGTGTAGAAAGACATTTCTTTCGCAATTGACAATCACAATGAAGTATGAGAAGTGTTAAATGAGCAACTGAGTTTGCAATCTAAAGCCTCAAACCTAATGTGGAATGGATACGCAACTAATTTTGCTAGCTGCAGTATACTATCTGAAATTGCTATTAAAATATCCTCAATTAAACTAACTCATAACATCCATTAAAAATTGTGAAAATGTTACTGTTGTCACTCCTTGATTAAACCATTGGAAATAATATGGGCTTAAATGAATATTAAAAACTGCATGTTATATGTTGGTGAAGAATAAGGGATAAAATGTTCACTAAAGCATGGGGATTATGACTTTCGGATGGAATCACTCATTCAATAATTTAGTTAAATTGTAATAATCCACGACCGTGAAGACAACAGAAACATGTTTTCCCTGTGGATCAATTCTACCAAAAGTGAGAGAAAACCAAGGGAACCATTACCTAACAATAATATTTTGTTAGTGTGACAATATTCCCAATAATTTAGAAGCTTGTTTGGTCAACACTAGAATTATTAACCACAGTAGCTGACCGCAAGTTATCATTTCGTGTTCTTAGTTAGTTTTGGAAGTGGGCATCATACATGATCCATCATTAAACTTTTATACATTTTTAGCGCCGGCGTACCCAAATCGTTAAAAAGAATTCGCCGTTTAGTATCATATTAGGATTTGCGGATATAATTCACAGGTAACCACTACCGTCTATTCAAGCAATTCAGAGGTACAAGGTACGATTAAGCTTTATGCAACACAAAAGCTCTGTATGTCGATCGTCTTGCTGTTGTGCAAACGAATTCGGTTCTTAAGTCCCTTACAGTTACAACTTTACTACATTAAAAAACAGATTCTTACTCGCAAAAAAATTACATACAGACAACAATTTTTGAGCAGCATTTTAAACCCTTTTGATTCCTTACATTTTGATTACAGTTTGATACGGAGCCGGTGACGTTGACACCTTGTCTTGAACACTTGGAAGGGCAGACACAAAGTACTATTTTGTTTGGCCTGAAAACTGCAATTCACTAACAAGGACTAGAGTGTCAACATTGAAACGCGAAGGTCGGACTTCTTCAAGATGGGGAAACCGGACCCGATTCTCAGAGAGACTTTCAGGGTCTCTGGCTTGCCCTATTCCATCTTTTTGTTCCATCATCAAATAGCATGGTGTCCACAGAAAAAAGGTAATTCATTGCTATATAAAATGATTGTGACATTCTTATTGTACTTTATCTTACACCCTCTTGTTGAGAATAGCAAGGCATATTGTAGCTAATACATACAAGAGTACATTCTGTGGTGAAGGGCATGCTGAAATATCTGTAGTGAACTTTGTTTTTTTTATCAAATCCTCGAAAATGTTTATTTAAGCTTTGTCTTAAAACATCATTCAATCCGCATATGGATGATAGAACCATCAGCCATGCAATTTTCCCTGAACCGAACTGTAAGTGGAAATGTTTACCAATTCGGACTCATGAAATATTTATCTTCGCTCAAACTGAATAAGCACGCAAGAAATGGCTGATATGTTTTCGTACTTCCTTAAGTCCATACCTTATAACCGAGCTGATGGCTTGGCTAGGTTTTTTCGATAGCGTTTTGTAGGCATACTAAACTAAATCATTTTGCAAAACAAAGGTTTTGTATTTAATCAAGATTTCAAGAAAACATAAATGAATTCCGAACGTAAATCCCAGGTGGATATTAAATTATTAAAAGAGCTTAGGAATTTAACGGAATTTAGAAATTTGTATGGAATATGTTGTCGTGGATGAAAATAGTCGTGCAATATCCAAACAGTCAACTTATATTTAGACACTTAGGCATTGCCTTGAAGGTGTTCGTAAGAAGTAAATCTACAAGTTTCCCTTTCGCCCTTGAGACTTATTTGAAAGAATTCTCTGGAGGACAACTTTAGAAAAACACATTAAAAATCCAAGGTCTTGTATTTTGAGGGACTTATGTTCTATTGCCGTGTGAGTCAGGTTCAGATCGGTCCTCCATGTCATCGTTTTCCATCCTTGATCAGATACAAAAATAACAAAATTCAAGTCTAGAAAACAATGCCCTTCATCATTCTACTTAATAGTAAGAAAATATGATGTAGGATACTATTAGTATACATAATTTGTAATTATTGTAATACTTATAGACATTTTATAGACAAGCCCAACTCACCCACAAACATAGAAAACGAAGGAATAAAAATATTATGCTTCGATGTTTCATTATCGATCTACACATAACGAGCTGCTCAAATCAAAAGGGTATGGGTTAATAAAAACTCCAGATTACTTAGAGTCACAGCTATAAAGCCAGAACTTAAATTGTCTCGCCTTAACTAGGCGTCTAAATCTGTGCTTGTAATTAGCTATTGCACATGCCGTAATGCTAATGTATTTACGATGCACAAGGCATTTTTGATGAATTAATTGTAAAGGATAACGGATACAATGTCAAGATTAGAACCAAAATGCTTGATAGAGGTTGTGAATTACGGATAAAGAAACATTTGAAAGAAACCGTTGTCCCAAGCATTTTATTCAACACGCAATTTAGGATGACATTGACGTGGTTATCTTTTGATATTTGAAGGAGGAGAGGATATGTCTGAATGGATTAATGTCAAGTTGAAGGATGTGCTAAGTGTTGAAGTTATCTATACTAATGACCAAGGGAGAGACCAGTCCAGTTGTTGTCTCCCCATCCCCAGTCGGCTCAAAGGCAAACCTACAGTTTCAACTGCTTCTCAATTTCTCGTCGTTCATTATGCTCAAGCTAAAAAGGACTCGGATAAATGGAGAGCTATAGAGTTACATTTGGACCACGAAGACTGCAATTTGCTCAATAAATGGTTCAATGCAATTCAGGCTGCTCTAGACGGTAAAGAATTTTGATTAATGCTTTCCCAATCTAATGCAGTTGATTGCAGATGAAGTCTGCTTCCATTGTGTCTATTGAGATTTATGGTATTTTGTATCAATTTCCAGAATTCAAAGAGCGACCTAAGAATCTACTATTCATCATTAATCCGTATGGAGGCAAACGAAAGGCCGTGTCCATATTCGAGCAACATGTTAAGCCCATCCTGCAATTATCTCGAATAAAGTGGACCGTGATTCACACGCAGAGACGAAACCATGCTACGGAGATATTGACTTCTATGACTGATGAAAGCCTTGGAGAGTATAATGCTGTGGTAGCTGTTGGGGGTGATGGAACCATTTGTGAAGTGGTACGCTGACCATAGATTGTTTTATGTCATGCACTGATGGGAGACTTTTTCATTTCACGAGTCAAAAGACAAAATTGTCGTCACACTCCAATCTTCAATCCTTGATGGGACTTTTACCATGAAATTTTGCAATGTGTAGAATCTATTACTTGATATTTTTAGGTGAGTGGCTTACTAAATCGAGAATTGTCGACCTTATCGTCTATAGACGAATCTGACCTGAAGCCTGCCCTCATACCCGTTGCTGTGATTGGGGCTGGGTCCACAAATGCTTTAGCCTTTACGATAAATGGGACAGATGACCCAAGGACTGGAATCATACACATTGCTCTAGGTGGATCCCTCCCTCTGGACGTAGGTGCTGTGCACAATCATTCCGGAATTGCCAGATTCATTGTTGGGCAAATGTCTTATGGATTTATGGCAGACACTATGGTACATTCTGAAACTCTCCGTTGGATGGGACCTAAAAGATACGATTATGCTGGTAAATGGAAAACCTTAATTGGACAAGTAAACAAATACAGGGCAAAAGTCAAACTAATATTTATTGATCTCTAGGATTTCGAAAGTTCTTGGGTCACGCTGTATATGAAGGAAGTATAGAAATGAAAATATGTACCGACGACAGTAGAAAAATCCCATCACAATGTCTCGGGGGGAAAGGTTGCGACGACTGTAATGAATTATCCAAACCTAGGAAATCGAATGGGGAATGGAAGCGAGTGGAAGGTAGATTTATTGGCGTCTCGGGAGCAAACATAAGTTGCCGATGTGCTCTTAGTCCCCTTGGCATGGCCCCCTTTGCTCATCTCTCTGACGGCCATATGGAGCTCATTCTAATACGGAACACCTCAAGACTCAGTCACCTTCGTTATTTACTCAGGACGACAGGCGACAGCAGACGTGCAGTAAGATATTTATGATTTTTAGAAAAGTATAAAACCAAGGCACGTCAAGCCCAGAATGTATAGTAAGTAAAGTATTTCTACCTTTTAGTTTGCCTTACCCTTCGTTGAGCGGTATCGAGTGGATGAGTTCGTTTTCACCCCTATTCAATGCTGTAACAATAATAGCAAAGCTACATTTGCAGATGGGGATGGTCATAATTCCGCTAATTCCTCATCTCCCTGTGAATGCGATACGAAGCAGCAGGAAAAGACACATAGTGTTTGGAATTGCGACGGAGAGCTTCTCTATCAGCCTTCGGTTCGTGTCACTGTGCACAGAAACTTAATCCGAATAATGACTCGATGTCGGAGTGACAATTTCAATTCAGAGATTTCTCAACCATACGAACCGGATGACATCTCTCTTTCTCGCACTGTTTCCACGTCCCTGATGACTCGCAGCCCGAGTGTTGAAACGAAAGAAAATGATCTATCAGTTATTAGCTTAGAAGACTGCAGCCTCAATGCGATCCGTTTTTGATAGTTCTGACACCGTGACTTTGCACTGGAGCCTGTGAAACATTACGAATTCGAAATATATAAACATGCATGTATTAATATTATGTGACAATGTCCTGTCCGATGCAATTTCCAACAAATCACGAATTTAAAACCAACAGAATTTAAAAATTGTGCATTCTTTACAAACTATTTAGATGTACTTCTGACGGTTCATGGTATGTCTATGTTTAGGACGATAATGACATAATCTTTTAGACTCAATTATTGAAATGTTTATAGAAATACATATTATTGAGCATCAGGAATGTAATGTCAAGGCAGAGTGACTAATCCTTGAACTGTCCGTTGTGCAAGGCGACCGATATTGGTTAGAAGGAAGCCGTTGACAAATTACTAGCTCCTACCTGATACACCTGTGATAAGAAACGTTTGCTGTGCAAACAACAATTTAAGCTGACCAGGCAGGTACTTGAACAATAGGAATAACATTCCGTTTTAAATACCCGGGCACGTTAAAAATGATAGGAATGGCAATATGGAATTCCATGCGTCAGTATTTGCGTTAGCCCTAAACTAATTAAAGAGATCTGATCTGAATCCTCAATATTTAAATAAAATAAATATTGATTACTGTTTAAACTCGTGAATCTTAATCTTATCATGATCAGTTGGTGGAATTAAGAATATATTTTTCTATAATTTATTGTTGTATTATATTATTTACAAAGTGTTATATACCGAAAATTACTTTTATCCTCCGGGAGACGAAACCCCCAAAATTGAATAGTAACAAACAAGTATTAGTCATGCCTTATACAGTCAATATATTATTATTAATTAAGCCATGCAGGTAGTGTATAAAAAGTTAGTTCTAATTTTTCCTGTTCAATTAGAATAATCATGCACTAGTAATTATATAGAATGAACACTCTGGCAACAAATGTGATAAGTTTGCACACGGTAGTGCTGAAACCAGACAAAAAAGCCGTCTTGGTCTCTAAGAGTTAAAATGTTTAAAATTACTTACAGGGTAAAAAACAATTTGTCAATCCCTTACTGTAATAAATAGCATCAGTCAATTACAGAAGAACATATCATCAGTCATTTAAAAAAAACTCGTATCACAGTATCACCGAACAGTATGTAGCTATGTACCTAATAGGAAATTGTTACAATAATTTCATTGATTGTCAAAAAATCACTATTACAAAAGCAAATTTCTATTCCATCAAACCATAACGAAAACCATTGCTCCTATATGGCATGTAACAAAATGTAACAGTAAACAATTTATCGCGAATTGAAATACGAAAACGGGTAGGAACTTTGAAAAGATTTAACATTGATATTCACTAAGTTTTAACAGTACTAAGCTCTAGAATCTAAAGCCCACAAACATGCATAGATAATATTAAGAGGTGTTAACAAAAATCAACATAACAGGGGGAAAAGTCAGTCCTCTAACTTCTCGTGTAATTTTGTAATCTATGGAACTTTTCTCACGACAGACTATGCAGTATTTCTTACTACTATGAAAAGTTAAAACAACGCAAACTGTACAACAACAGAAATGAGCAACTTGTTTTCTTAGATCTGAGTCTTCTAGAATTAAAAAATTATGGTTTCGGAGAATTAGATCGACGTTTAATCAAGATGCTAGCGGCCAAGACGGCTGAACTTAAGTTTGATCGAAGACCCATTCCATCAGCAACAGTTTCGATAATCAGATCGACGGCTTCACAGAAATTCTTTACTTTGAAGTCAGGTAAATGCGGATGAATCTTCTTGTCATCATGAACTGAGTATTTTCCCGTTTGCACTAGTATTCCAGTAACTCCAATTTGCATTGCACCCATAACATCATCCCTTATGTCCTAGTTTATACCGTGGAATAATTATTTAAAAAGTTTTGCTTAAAAATTAAGTCTTGAGTATTAATTTAATCAATTTTGTATTACATCCCCGATCATTACCGCTTCATCAAAATTTTTACATCCCATGAAGTCCAAGGCGGAATAAAAAAAAGTTTGGTTCGGCTTGCCCAAAACAGTTGCTGTTTTATTCGTCGAAGTCTCCAAAGCTACAACAAACGGTCCTAAGTCAGAAAATAAAAAATAGATTGTCGTTTTATTTATTTTTCAATTACTGCATGTTGCATCAATTTTGCGTCTAGTTTTTATAATGATTTGAACGACGACGGATTGATATGTCATTACCTGGACCAATACTAGTTCCCGTGCTTGTCTGATAGGATCTTCCTTTGTGTACTGCTAAAAGAACAGCGTCCTCCTTCTGAATTAGAAGCCTGAAAATAGAGAGTTATAATTTTGACTTTACTAATAGCTTCGGCTTGGGATTCCTTACTCTTTCATATGTTATAAAACATGCCTGAAAGCTCGATTCAATGTCTCGTAGTTAAAATCCTTTGATGACAGACCAACTAACACGGCGTTGGGATTCTCAACATTAATCCCCTCAAAGTCTTCCATGGCTTCGTCCGCAATCATAAACATAGGTCGAAGATCTGTATAAATCAAAAACGAAATCAGTAAAACGGTAAAAATACATGAGAGTATCCTGCCTAAGATAAAAATACAAGAACCTAAGAGCTGAAAATGTACCTAGTTTTTCAACGTAAACTCTACTAGCGCTCAGTGACGAAAATATTTCATCCTTTTCAATTTTAAATCCTATTCTGAGCAACCGCTCATGAAGCACACGCTTTGACTCCTTTGTGGTGTTGGTAACGAATAATAGTTTAAATCCAGCAAGCCGCAAGCTGAAATTCAATTTTAAAGATATTATCGATTTAAAAATCAGTTCCATTTTACCATGGAAAATAATCATACTTCTCTTACTTCTCTATAGCAGAAACGGCATCCGGGGTCTGAACGTCTTCGATGTGAAGTGTTCCACTGAGATCAATCAACACGTACTTTGCGTTCTTCAGATTTTCTTGTCTATCCCATTGGCTGGTATCTAAGTACTCTGGAATCTCCTCCCTAAAGAATTTATCCACCCTATCTTTGTCCATTTCCATTGCATTCTCAGCATCGAACTTAAATTCAAAATCGTCAAGAGGCCCGACATCCAAGCAATCCAATTCGCCAGTAAGGATATGGTGGAATCTGGAGTCAAAATTACTTTGCATTTCCGATTGGGCTGCCGAAATAGGAGCAATATTTTCTTCGCCGCACACAGCTTTATCTTTCTCCAGACCTGCCATTGCGTACACGTATTCTCTCCCGTAAGTCAACGACAATCCCGATTTTAAAAACACGCGAGTCTACCAAAATTAAAGAATATATAAAAAAAACCATGAATACAAATCTACATATACCATAGGTTTCATTCAATTTACATCGGTCCAGAAATTATAGAGAATCAATTGCAATGGCCCGTAATATGTAATATCAAAGCATGAATCAATGAATTACCAATTATTACAAACCTAGACACCTGAAATTCAAACTTACAGGTTGAATAAGTAAGTAACAACCAAGCAAAAACTTAACAAAAGAGCAGGAATTGTGTACTGCTATGTCGTAATGTTATTAGACTAATGTATTACGCGTGTAGCATACCACATCTTACCCTTACCGTATGACAATGATGACATATTTTCACGTCTCACCCGAGCCATTGGACATGATAGTGCTTACGATCGGTTTACACGTACCGTACAGAAAGAACACAGTTTTATCTCTCTGAAGTAATTTATTTCCTTACCTTCGGCATCCTGAAACTGGTGCATGTGAAGTGGTTAGTAAACCAATAAAACGGGCATCAACAGTGAACAGTTTTAAAGATGGTAGAGCATAGAGATAGCAAAAGCAAAGCTATGCAAAGATGTAAGATATGCCTCGTTTTCGGTGGTACTGGTGGACGGTATCGGTTGGGAATCGGGATTGTTGTCTGAACAAGGACTAGTAAAACCACAAGCTCAAGTAAGCTAGCGTTGGAAAGCTGGATTCAGAAACTGTAAATACACCTCGAGGGCCGAGGTGAGTTGGAAGGGATAAAACAACCACAAATTATAGAAGAATGTAAAATTAATGACCATTATATGTCTATTTAAATACCAAAATTTAAGGGAAACTACTCGACCGTACCACACGAGCTAGAAATCCTAAATGAATCCAGACAGGACAGACCGTGGTGAATCGTGTTCCGGTCGTTTTCTTTCTTGATCTCTGTCGATTTCTTGCTTTCCTTTGTTCTTGAAAATCAACAAACGAACATGGAACACCAGAAACTTCCAGAAAACCGAAACCCCCTTTGAAGCTAACAATTCAGTGAAATTGAAATTCAGAGGAGAAATCCAGCATGGACTCAGCATGGAATTCCGATCAGCCGACAGAATCGAGAAAGAAGTGTTCCCGGGGCCAAGATAGAAGCCCATCGAGTCGGCGCTGGTTGAGCCATCGTGACTTACCTGAATGTTTCTAGTCTACTCCATCCATCCAACATCCAACCCATTCGACTTCAGTCAGAGCCTGTATTCCGTAATTCACAATCTGGGGATTGAATTTTTCTAGAAACTTCAGCAGAAAACTTTGAAAACTTTAAATCCAGGTACGTTTGGTTTTCCTCTGCTAAAGAATGAAGATGCTTGTTAATTGAGTGTAATTCGTATACGGCTCAGGGGCTTGTAAAACCTTATGATAGATTATTTAGGAGCAGGCATATGTATTGTGTGTATTGTAACAGAAGCATGTTTCAAAGTTGCTTGCATTTAATAAAATTTAATTGTATGATGTGTTTTTGCATAGCTGGAGGTCCACGGTGACCGACAGCGACCCCGTACACACTGTATCCCATTTCCATACTTTGTGGTTGTTGTAGGGTTGTGGTTTGGTTGGGGTTGTGTTTCATGTTTCACTTTCATGGTGTACAGTGTACAACAAAAGTATTAGAAAACGTAATACTCTAAAAGGGATTTTGACTTTCGAAAACAAATTAAGGGTGAAATCTGTAAGCCGTAGGGTTTGTTTGGTTGTCGAAATCGAAAGCAGAATTAGTCATGTTGATGATTGATGTTAGTTACAATTGTGAAGTTCCAAATTCCAAATCCAATGAACGATAACAGAGGAAGGAAATTTGGAATCATTGCACATTGGAATTGGAAGTCTTTCAGATCACAGATTCATAATGTTGAATGTTGTACGAATTTTTTTTGTCCGGTTCTTGTGTCTTGGAATGATATCTTGTTACCTAATTGGCCTAGTTCGTTTGGGTAAAGAAGGTGCCAGACGGAAGACCAATCATGAAGTTATGTCATTGTCATGATTAAATTTTTAACTCTATTTAACTATAATATTTAACTCTATTTTTAAGTCATTTAACTATAGATTAGCATGGAGTTTTTGGTTTAATTACATGATAAGGTCTGTTTGCTGTCTTGCGATTCTTGCACTTGCTTTAGAATGTTGATTAGTACGTAGAGAATTATTTGTTTTGTAGTAGGACCTAGTAACCGCATGCCATTGCACATTGTATAGTTGGTTTTTATCTTGTACTTGCATGCCTTATCTAAAAACTAATCTAACACATCAGAAAGGAACGATAAGCTACTAAAGCTGTAGACACTTTTTTTAACTTCAAAAATGGTACCGTCTTCGTATGCATTGTAAGTTTGTAGGAGAACAATGTGTTTTTTGATCAGCAAAACTTTACCACTCCTTGATCCTTGCAAAGGGGAACTGTAATATGGGAATATTATGATTTACCTATATTTATGGCATGCAATCTGGGATTTATGAATGGAATTATTATTATGTCTGGTTCATACGTAAGAATACCAACATGCATAACGTATATTATTTTGATAATGCAGGAAATGGCTGGCGGAGACGAAGCACTTGAAGCCCAATTGAAAGGGCTTTCCAAGCATTTCAATTCGGTTACGGTTCGAGGCAGAGCGAATGTACGTGTTTTCTAAATGAGTTCCTACTTTTGTACCAGATTTAATCCTCACAATTCATAACCGGTCAGGATGATATCTAAAGATGTTGTATATTTTCTAATTAGGTTGCAAAAGCCACCTACGCAACTGTCGCAGGACTAGTCCTCTTGTTTTCCTTGAAACCCAAGAAGAAGGTCGTAGCGCAGTAAACCATGCCTGGCCATCTGTACCTAAGTTATCTGTTACATATAGACAAGTTAACCAATTGTATTGTAATTAGTTCTTGTTCATTTCGGATCTGTGCATCCAAATCCCTCACGGTTGAACATATGTAGTGTAAAATGAGAAAGATTTAAAAAGTAAATCCGTAGTGTTATTGAATTTGTACTGCTGTTGCAACATTTTCTGATTAGTTTCAAGATTAACTGGTCTTTAACATCTTGTATCACCTTCGTCAACCACCACTTTTTATTCATCAATAATTTTACAGTTTGGATAATATTATGACCTGATTGTACAGCAGAGCAGATTATCGAATTAGTAATGTGGTAATTGAGTATTTAGTACTTATCTAATGAGGTATTTAAGTTGCGATAAGACGGGTGAACAGCTTTAAAAGAATGTGACAATGTAGGGATTGAAAATTGTCATTGTGAGCATCAAACAGAAGGCATATTGCATAATTGCAGCTTGTACATTAAATATCTCCATATGCATCAGCTCTTTGAAGTTCTGTTTCATATCAGCACTCGGGCTGAGCACTGCTGCTGCGATAACGATTTCTGACGACTGACTTTTCAACTGTTTAGAAAATCCAAAATTACACTGAGCTTTTTTAAATTAACATTTTCTAAATCTGCAGTGCGTCAGTTAAGAAGTGGAGGATGAAGTTGGTACAGTATGTACTGCGTAATGACCCCAATGCTGTTAGACAATTGGGCGTTCGGGTTGGTCAAGAGATTATCAACATGCAGACCATCAAGAAGGGCTTGCCGAATAACCTTCTGGAGATGCTGACCACCAACAAAGCTTTCCTGGATGAAGTTGACACGTGAGTAATTTGGGAATTAGAGATTGTATGGTATTAGCTATGACAAATTGCCAGAAATGTTACCTAAACCCATCAACCGTCTTAGGGTTTTAGTCGAAATATAAAAGTATTCATTGCTAATTTGAATAGGATGAAGATGGATAAGTTTTCAGATCGTGTTTCAATGGATACTGTGAATTTGTTGCCACCGATAACCAATCCTGACAAAGTTGTTTGCGTCGGAATGAATTATGTGGACCATTGCGAAGAGCAAGGTTGTGCTGTTCCAGCCGAACCCATATTTTTCAGCAAATTTGCTAGCACACTTGTTGGACCTTTTGATCCTATCCGGTACCCTAAGGCTACGTCGGTCAGTTAACAATATTAGTGTGATAGGATTTTCTTCGGCGACATGCTTATGCGTATATTACTTCATTGGATTTTCATTAGCTAATTGTCTAATTGCATTAATGAATTTCAGGAGTTGGACTTTGAAGTAGAGTTGGCGTTTGTAATTGGTCGGAAAGGAAAAGACATTCCTTTGGCTAATGCAATGGAATACGTACTCGGCTATACTGTGGCCCACGATGTTAGTGCTAGAGATTGGCAACTTAAGAAGAACGGAGGGCAGTGGCTGGTTGGAAAGACCATGGATGACTTTTGTCCAATTGGTCCTCATATTGTTACGAAGGCTGAGATTCCGGATCCGCACAATTTGGCGATTAAGTTAGAGCTATTTGTTATTACATGCTTTAGATAATGAGCTTTTATTGTAGTATTTTGTCATTTCAATCATGATTTATGTCAAAAAATATAAATGAATGATTTAGATGCCGAGTTAATGGGGTATCGCAACAGAGCAGCAACACATGCCAAATAATCCATCGTGTGGATAAACTTGTTTCGTTCTTGTCGCAGTAAGAAATAAATCCATACTTTTCCAGCTTTCGAATTGAGCTTATTGTAATGCCATATGCCTTTATACAATTCAAGATTCTGCACCTTGCTGCCGGGAGACATTATTCTAACGGGTACACCACCTGGGGTTGGTGTGTTTCAGAAGCCCCCTCTTTTCTTAAAGGTTAGCCTTAAATCTTGTTAATTTTAGTTAAGAGTAGAAATATGGAGCTTGTATGGATGATTCTAAAAAATACGATTTTTTCCTTTTTTAATACAGAAAGGAGATGTCGTTGAATGCGAAATAGAAAAAATTGGGACCATCCGAAATGAGATAATCTAATGGACATGTCTACAATTACGACTAAATATGTAAAACGCAGTTTAAGTCCGTAATAATATGCGATGATGCCGAAAGAAGAAATACTTTGAATGTTTTCCTGCATTTTTATTCTTCAAAGAAACAGCCCTAAAGCTTGACAATTTTAATTGGTTAACACTTCAGTTAAAATAGGATAAAACCCCTTCATCTTTATCAAGCAGATCAAATGAGTTTTCATCCTTCCAATTCCAATAATAATACTTCAACAAGTCAATTTTTCTGAAATCAAACTTATGCATACACATGAACCCATACGTAGTAGAACAGAGGAAGATTAGATCACATTTCCATGATTA
The DNA here is from genome assembly GCA_034695115.1 of Desoria olivacea. NCBI lineage: Eukaryota > Metazoa > Arthropoda > Collembola > Entomobryomorpha > Isotomidae > Desoria > Desoria olivacea. The sequence continues at coordinate 36,169 of JAQFZA010000117.1, forward strand.
TAGTAGTGCTGTAGGAACCTCCTTAGGCCTTCTTATGCAACAGTTTTCTCCGCCGCCTCGTCCATGGCTTCGGTCTCATCGTTGCCCTGCAAAATAACAATTAGTTATTCACTACACTCCTATCGTAATTTCGCAAATAAGAATTTTCAGGAGACTGAATTTCTGTTGAAATACGTTTAACGAATTACCTTTGATACTCGCTTTGGTTTTTTCGCCTCGCTAACTTCGTCGTCGTCGTGGAGCTTCCGTTTCCGGTCTGCGGCTAGAGCTACTGCCGCTGCAACACCATTCGATTTTATAACCGTATTTTCCTGAATGAATAAATTCGTCATTTAATTGAATACCAAATATTTCTAAACAACAGCATGAGCCAAAAAGACACAATATTCAGTTGATTTGTTAACGTACCTTGTTTTCGGCCGCCGCATCTTCAATGATATCTTCTTCTTCGCTGTCGGGCTCTACCTCCACTTCACCATCACTCTCATCGGCTGCTTCTTCATCCTTCCATTCTACAAGAACATAAACGAAAACCATATTAGCATCTTAAGTAAAATTCATGATTCTAGAGTTCAAGGACGTAATTGACAATGAGTAATAATTTGTTGCTAGAATGTACCTTGTGCGTATTCGCCGATGATGTAAACAGGCCCTTTTCCTTTAGCAAGCTTTATCTTTGCCGTTTCGGAAAGCACAAAGTCCAAGCGAACCTGGAGCATATCCGTACCTCGGAGGTAGGCTAATGGGAAAGTTTCTACGGTACCGGTGTCAGTCTTGGTCTCCACTTCCAACATGCATAGTTCAGTAGGCTCGACATCTTTTCCTAAAATTGCCTGTTTATTGCAAAAAGTATAACTTAGTAACTAGTAACACAACATACATTTTTTAAATTGGTTGAAATGAATTATATAAAAAAAACTTCCTTCACCAACCCGTTTGATAAGCACAGTGTGCTGTAAGACGTCTTCAGTTGGTGGCTGAAATGAATATTCAGTTTCGCTATTCAACTCCCTCACTGGAAAGCAGAAACAAAGAATATATATACGAGTTATGATTTTGATTAAGAAACAGAGAACTGCGTGAGACTTTGAAAGTTGAAGTAACTTACTAAAAACCACCCGACGATTGATGGATTGAGCCATTTCCTGGCATTCCTTGGCAGTTGTATTTAATTTATCCATTTCTTGAAAAGAATTGCTTTTAAAACAGTTTGACGTCAGGAAAAAAATTTAACGTTCAGCTAAGGGAAGATCAGAAAGCAGACTGATCAGAAAAGCCGATTGGATTTGGTACATCGAGCTGCTTCTCGCTAATCTGACAAAATATGCAAAATGCTGGAATTTCAGGAAAAAAAAGCTTATCTCAATCCCATGGGATGCAAGGAACAAGATAGAAATACAACTTAACAGGCATTCTATCTCGATCGGAGTTATTAGTCTGCAAGCTTTTCCATATCTATACAATTTCAATATGCTTTCCATAAAAGACGGTATCGGGTCTGTGGTTGACCTGGAATGTAGAAGAGCTTTAGTGTAGAAGAGTCTGTAGAAGAGCTTTAGTTTCCCAAGTTATCAAGCTATTTATTAGTTGGATAGAAGCACTGCTTTGGACAATGAACAGGATGCTCAGGATTCAGGATTCAGAATATCTGATGAGATTGAAAACGATCCTTTACAATATATGTACGGAATTTAGTCGCGTCCTGTGGCATTTTGACATCCTACAAATCCAAGTTTGCGAATTTAGGTGAGTCAACAGCTCGAAGAATTTCTGCATAGGTCAACAGTTCATGCAAAGTCAGCTACGATGGCTTGTGAAGAAATAAGAATAAAGGATTTCCATAAATTATACATGCACTGAGCTGCTCCAGCTTCAAATTGGTTGTATCTCTTTCGGCTCATTCTAATACAGAAACTCGGTGGTATTTAAACTCAGCAATGGTAACTTATGAATTTTTGAATGAACACTTTACTGCATGACAAGAAGAAACGGTTGAAGCAAAATTTAGTAAACCCGCCTATAGTAAACTTTGATCACAGTACACAAAGGGGTCTAACACGGAATAAATAATAATAATAGATAGGATTTAATAATTCCCAAGGGATTTGTACATAAAACTCAAAATCCTAATCCCCATCAACGATCGGTAATCCTTCGCCCAATTCCATAGTTTTCATCAGATCAATTCGCAATTGTATTTCATAATTCACTATCATGATTGCTTCAAAACTTCACTTCAACTATACATTCTAATGTTTCACACAAGCATTTATTTCAATTCTTTGAAACTATCGAAACTATGAGAAGTAAGTTTATTTACAAGATAGAATGGTTTCATAAATGACACCGTTTATTTTTTCTAACTCAAACTAGGCTTTATTAGTACATCAACAGTATATTAAAGTATTGCATTTTATAAATATTTAATCAAATACAGTTGTAGTGAAAATGAACCAGTTCAAAAAACTTCATGAATTTTTACTCAACAGAAGTTAGTTTCACTCTCAACCTCTCAAATTGTACAAATGAAAACAACCAAACATATGATTATATAGTAGAGGAGATGAAATGGCACAAAATCGCGTCTATTTCCTCACTACGTACGTATGCACTACATTGTTCCCTTGATATCAATTTATTTAGAATCTTATATTCCACGACCTTTGATTTGTTTCCATAAACATGAAGGTACAGATTCCATTTAAATAATGTATTAAAACTGCTCCTCCGAAATTTCCGTCCTGCCATAAAAGTACAATTCTTTGACTCCGTAGTTTGCAAGGGCCACCACACTGCCCGTGCAATTAAGAAACTTTCCCCCGACCAGCATCATGTTCTCCGTATGAATTGTAGACTCCAGTTCAATGGAAATCTATGAGAAAAAAAACCAACAGAACCACAGTCCATTACATGATAAGAAAGGCAGCCAAGGAAGAGTCTAGATTCTGTAGATTCTAGATACTCTAACTACTCTGGCATACACACAATCCACTACAATAAAATAAGACATTTGTAAAATAAGGTCGCAGGAAACGGAGGAATCTTAGAATCTGAAGATCCAAGACTTGTGCACTACAAAACTAAGTATAAGCGATGGGGAATGAAACAGTAGAAAGTTGTTATTTGTACGTAAATACAAGAAATATGTGGTGGAACAATTTACGTGGCCCATCTGCTTTCCCTTCTTGCTTACCTTCGTTCCCTTCCGTTTGGTCTTACAGCATCTCTGCATGTTCTTTATTTTCTTTTTTATGGTCTTTACACTCCCCAGGCCCTTTAGACCTCGCAAACTCTGTCTCTCGTCGGCTTGTTTGGAAGAGGCTAGTTTCCAAACAAGCACGGCATCATCTTCAGCTATGGTAAGGAGTAGGCCTTGGTGAGGAAGTAAGTCCATTGTAACAATCCATCGTGAATGAGCAAAAACTCTTGCCATGAGCCTTTTAGAAGGCCAGTGGAAAACACGAACTACCCCTGATCCGTAAGTTGCAATGATGTAGCTTTCCCAGATACCCAACCCGGTCACACATTCCTCTGATCTGGAATTTACGGGTCATTTTGTCAAAGTATGTATTTGGCAAAGAGGTCTTACGTATTTCACCTTATGAGACGTAGAGATACGATGCAAGGAAATGCTTTTAAAGGGTAATGTACCTCACTGGAGTCTGGAAATTACAGGCTTGCCTTTCCATACATACATGGCCACCAACCCGGCCTTATCTAGGTAATTATGTGTGTTAATCTACGAAAGAGCACATCTATGCTGGAATTCTTACGGAGTTTTAAAGCAGCATCGTTTCTTCGCTTTGTGCTCTTTGATTTTCCAGACACGAACCGTCCCAGTTGGACCTCCAGTGGTCAGAATACTCCGTCGACAACAAATCTGAGTGATGGACTCTGGCTGAATGACAGCAGTATTCCAAAATTCCACTTTCCCTTCTAAGAAGTTAAATGTATGAACCTTCCCTTGTCCATTCCCTAGAGATACATTCGAAAAGGCAGACAAATTTAACATACAAATTCCATTTGTACACCAAATGCTAGAAATAAAAAGGGATGGGGAAGAAGGTTCCTTTTTTACACTATATTATTGGTGGACGGTTGTAGGCGCATTGGTAGGTGCATACTTGGTAGAAGCAGGTAAAGCACTGGTGATCTTATGTCATATACATTTTGATAAATATGTGATGAGACATAAGCGAGTTGGCAAATAAAATCTGGTAATATTGCATTCGAGGCATTTCGAAGCTCTTCATCAGCATTCAGTAACTGAGCTCAAAAAATAGATCACTCTTATGTGAAAATAGGTAAATGAATAAAACATGAAATGCTATTCTCCGTTTTGAGAATTTTGACATGCAGAAGGTAGTCTAGATATTATTGTAGATTAGATGGTGGATGGAGTTTCGACATACCCACCAAGATCTGAGATCGGGTTGCAGCAATACTTCGACAAGCCACTTCTTCAAATGGTTCGAGATGCTCATGGGTGCAGAGGAGGCGACTGCCATCCTCAGAATAAATGTAGATTCCCATGTTACTCGTGAGAACAAGCACAGTCAATTTCTTCCCGTCTTTCACCAACCGAACCCATTTCCCCTGAAATTAATGTTGATGTTTAATTAAATTTAAGTAATACACGTCAAACAGCAGAACAAAAACAATCATTGAAGGATTGCAGTCCTGCCTATTTTCTGCCTTTTGCCTTTTTATGACTATGTGGATTGCGAGTGTAGGGATGTATCTGAAATTTCAATTTGCATTACAGTACATTTTGAAATGTACACAATGGTCTAAAAAAAACAATAACGGGAATCGTGGTTTTGGTGATGATTCAAGCTATGTGTTTTTTCTCACTGTTATCATAAATTCTAGAGTGCCTTGGGAAAATAACAAAATTCTCTTCTCTCTTAAATACTTAGCTAAATTTAAATCCGTAAAGTTTTGTTCTTGGCGAGCGGATATTTAGAAAATGATGGTATTGCACGTAAAGAAATGTATTGTATTGGAGTGAGAATGCATGTTGTACTAAATATTTGTAAAAGTAATATTATATGCTTTATACATAGAAACATTTTTTCTAGAACATCTTTACTTTACTATCTTAGTTCTGGAAGTTAAGAAGGAGCTTTCGTATTCATGCGACTACTAAACCTGATAAATTGCAAAGGAAAAGTGATAGCCATGTCCACTTTCTATTAGAGTCAAGCTTCAAAGTTCAAAGACTTACTCCAGTGATGGACGGCCGGTTTATTGAACTTGAGGGATGAGGAACTTGCACAGTATGGACGTGTTTGTATGTAAAGTCGGAATGCAATATCATCTCTAGCTGATTTACTAGAAAACATCCATTGGAGATAACTCCAACGTGTCCCAAGTAGCTATTAGATGAATTTTGAGCTTCACTATCTTCGTCTACCTTCCCTATCTTGTTAGGACTAGTTCCTAAGGCCTTACAATTTTTGCAATTCTGAACCAAATTCCCAGCAATGGCTGCGATAGAATTGTCTAGGTCGATTGTTTCAAAAGGAACGAAAGGGCCTCGTAGTTCCTTGATAAGGTCGGTAGCCTTTCTCCGGGGATGTAACTTAAGAAATGATGTCATTGTTATGTTGATCGTTTTTTAATTTGTATATTTTACTAGGAAATCAACTATTTAATAATACAAGCACAATTGACTTGCGAATCTTAGCCGAAAGTTGTGTCTTCGGTTGCCTGGCATCCAGGCAAGAACAACAGTATGTGGGTTTGTATGCTCCCCTCCTATGCCGTATCTGTATGTTCCAGTTGGCTCTATAGTATTTGCAATTGAAATAATAGTCACCAAGGCCATGATCGATTCATAATTTGTTAGTCTTTGTTGTATGTATGTTTCTATCTCGTAGTCTGGCCTTGGAAAGATTTTATTCATTGAGGACACCGTCCAAGTAATAAAGACAGACCCGTATGCATATTACAAGAGAAAGCAAATGTTAAAATTCAGGGTAAAATATGACAATATTTAGAAAGAATACGGAAGAATATTTTAATTATGAATACGTGCGGAAGTATTACAGAAAGTAGTAGAAAGGAAAAACCAACTGCTGCAAAAATTGACAATATTATTTTAAAACATTAATAGGCCGGCATCATATTAAAAGAGTTATTTAGAAATTTCCATAAGAAAGACGGTAGAGATTGTTATATGTAATTGAATTGTTTAACTTGGCGGAGGTGTGCTTGTTATTGGAGGTCTTCTGCAATTGTCTCTTCCAAACCGGTCGAACACACATTTTTTCGTCTTGGGGTCATAGATTGTGTTTCGAAGGCAATATTTCCTGCTGTACTGACCTCTTTCACATTCAACGTATTGGCTGCAATCCAACAAATCCGGTTGTCTTGTGTTGTAAGCCCAATCGCATTGACCAATCTCTCCATTAAAAACCGTCCCTGGTCTATAAAATAAAAGTCTCACAAATTACTTCTGCTCTGTCCAGTGAAAGCATTTTGCGACGTGGATGCGTAAGGGTGGTTAGAGCACGAGCTAATAGTAAATAGTGAGATGGTTTTTTGCAAATAATTTTATTATGATCACGTACCCACAGGACTTGATAAAAATACGACCATTCTCACATTCTACAAATTGATTGCAGAACCTAGGGTGTGGTGCAATGTAATTGTAGTCGCATGCCAAGTTCAGGGGATTTTGTTTCAAGGACCGGCCTAGCCTAGGAAGGTAATTGACATCTACATCATGTTCCAAAGAGATGGGTTTTTGACATTTAACTTTGTGAGCGAAGTCACATTTTTCCTCCTCTCTGTTGTACAACGTCCCAGGTGAACAAGTCTTGATCTGGAGGACTCCATGGTCACATTCAATAAATTTGTTACACGTTTCAGGATGTGACGCCCTATATTCGTGATCCTTTTTACAATCATAAGTGCTGAAATCAACTTTGCGACTTTCGCAGTCCACGTTATCTGGAAAGTCACAAACTAATGAGAGTGGATTGAATAATGTACCACGGCCACATGTCTCCTCAACAATTCTTCCGTTGCTGCAAATCTCAAACTTATTGCAGTGGATGGAGTGTGGCTGTACGTATTCTTCAGATGGTGTACATTTCCTACCCCTCTGTCCATTGGGAGAACGCCTTTTTCGGGACAAAATATGTTTCGACAGTGCCATTCCTTGAGGGCTTAATAACCCATTGACATCGGAGATTATATGATTTGGATGTGTCATGGATCGCCTTACTCTGTTATTACTAACCAGGAGTGTACTACTACTGTCGCATTCAGGGACGTTTGTTTCCCAATCACAAACCGATGTTTGAGGATTGAAGACAGTTCCTAGGGCACAGCTTTGGACATTCGCTGTACCATGAACGCATTGGATGAAATGTTCGCACGAGTTAGGATGTGGAAATATGCCATTACCAGAGTTAGCACATAGTCCAACTTCAACTTCCTTTTCCTTAGGGTGTCGACTTTCACTTTCTAGCAAAGATTCCCCCAATCTGGAGCTGTGAGAAGATGAGACATTACTTCGAGTCTCCGATGTCTGAATAGATAGCTCTGAAATTTCACGACTTTTTTCCTCCTTTTTATTCCTTCTCTCGTCATCCGATTTTTCCTGACTATCCGGCTTGTTCGTCTTCCTTATTCCATCTACAACTTCTGAATTATGGTCCTCTTCAAGGGAATTCGTATTTGTTCCATTTCTGTTTATCAGTTCAGTCTTCATCAGACTTGTGATAGACCGGAGTTCAGATGATACATCTATATTCAAACAAATCTAACGCTTTGCTCGTCGCGTGATAACCATAAACCGTATAGAATGAGCCAAGAAATCCTAACGCTTTAGGTTATAAAACTGCCGTTACCTAGTGAGTGTTATGATTTCTCTACTCACCCTGTGCATACTAAGCTTATCAAAGTGCATACGACATACCAGACTGTGAGCAACCACTATGATCTGACGAGTTCGTACAGTCATGAATTGATGCATTGAAGATTGAAGAATCAGGGCACCTGTTCACTGTTAAAGAACCATTGTGACAAAGAATATACAAATCACAGGATATGTGGGCTCTAAACCTACAAAATTAAAAAAATAGGGAAAGTCTTATGAAAGGTGGAATACATTGATTATAGATTGTCTTCAGAAAGTTTTACTCAAACGCACTTTCCATACGGACGTGGACAAAGTTGAGCATAGACAGATGGTGCAAAATCCTTGCCGACTGATAGCGGACCCAGGACACAGTTTTTCATAGACCAAGAAACGAAAGAACAGAAGGATGTATTTTTCGAGTCAATTCCTTTGGATGGGCTAGGGCCTGTGATCTGGATGTTTAGAATGTCTTTACTGTAGTTCTTCCCATAGCTTATTTTGCTTCGTCCCTTAACTCGAGATTCCCCTTCATTAAATAGTAATCCCATCCAAATTATCATCAGACAGAGGATAAAGGATTCGACAGGAAGTTTTCTTTGGAATCCTCCCATCCTCGTTTTTTTAAAGATCTCCTCCGTCTGCTGGGTACGTACTATAAAACCGTTTGGATTTGGATTTTGGACAGTCAAAGCTTATTCCACCCTTCTACTCAGATAATGTGTCAGTTGGATCGAAGAAATTGCAATTCCTCCTTGTCCGTTATTCTTATCTCTACGCAAAGTTGAACTGGAGGAGGTTAAATTCGTAGTAGGATATTCAAGACACGATTAACCGAAAAAAAGGAAAACAGAGTTGAAAATTCAACTCAATTTCCGGCTTTACATTTGCATTGCTGACCAAATTGCGTCATTGTAATAAATAACATAATGCACAAGCTCAGCTTTGCATACAAGTTGGCTGATTTAAATGGCATATACGACTGGGAACAACAACCGACGGAACCGCAGCTTTGCACCAAAAGCATCGTGGTCATAAGCTACCGTACCTATAAATTGGACAGGATGTGACTAAAATATCCTATTGGTGCATGTGGTGCCCTAAGGAATTACTTTAAGTTTTCCTACTTCCCCCTTTTTAACAAATGTTATTAATCAGTGTGGGCAAAATTGATTGGCTTGGAAAATCTGAAGAAATACATACTCAGCAATTGATAGTTGATTTTATAATTTGACATTCATGATCCAGGAAATAAGTTTAAATAATTCATTAACCGCTTACAAGGCTAGATTGGCACTCCATAAAATAAGAATGACCACACATATACTGCGGACCACATTAAAAATTCAGTGTTGATTTGAAATTTGAACGAAAAGTGAAGCCGTATTTCCTCGCAGGTACCCCAACTCCAATTCAGGATGCATGCAAACATCCCATTGACTAGCTTCTTCAAAATCTACATGCTAGCTGCATTTTATAAGATAGATAGGATGGCTTGCTTTAACCACCAACCGTATACCAAAAAACTTAACCGATGTAAATGTGAAATTCAAGCCGACTGCTTTTTGGAAGAAAATGGCGCACACCAACAAGTCTGTTAAACAAATAGGATTTCCTCCTCCCTGTACGCTTGGCCCTTCCATTTTAAATTTAGATATATGAATGCAGATTGTAGAGCTTATTTATCATATTAATGAGTACAGGCTCGTGTCTATTTAATTACCCAGAGGACAAAGAACTAATTCCAGAACAGAGAGAGGCAGCTTGCTAATTCAACATACGCAAAGGGATTTTCCGCAGTTTTCATTTCATTTCCATTGTCATTTGTTTCGTCAAGAGGATTCTGGAGACAAATGACTGCAAAGTTCACAAAGACCATTTCGGATTATATGACCTCCGCCGAGATGCTGTCTGTTCTATTGGTCTATTCTGCTGTGGATAGAAATTCCCTGTTTTGTTAGCCGATGTCTTCGTGCCTTCATGCAAAAACTTTCGAGATTCTGCATAAAGCTGCTGACTCTGACTGATTGAGCTGAAGCTCACCTAGGGCTTGTATTTGCATTTCTGATATTTGCGTATCGGTTTACCCACACATTTATTTCCTAAATAATTAGATTCCAGGCCGGAGGATTTGGAGTCACTGGTACTGGTAATTTTATGTTGCATGCTGTAGTGTCTGTAATATCACGTTCCTCGGGCTTTAGGTTCTGACGGAACATCGCTTCAGTAAATGTACTCTAGCTTGCTAAACACCTTGTCCATCCATCCTTTGAAATATTCCACAATCTTATTTCTCCCTGTAATTTCATGGAGTTGTTAAACACCTGATCCTGTTAGAAGATTCTTTTAGGTCCAACATATTTTTAATCAACAAATTATCAAAAAAGTACACCGAACTCCTCGGAAATGGTAATTTCAAATTCATTTTTCTCTCTTTGGATTACAATGTAAAAGGTGTGCATCCGAAATGTATAGATATGCATTTGGAAAGGAGAAGAATTTGCAACGTTTAATCTATGGGAAACCTAAAAACGTAAAACTCATCGACAGAACACTTTGAACAGCTCGGATGTTAAGAATTTTAAGAGTTAAGGGTGGCTTTGGAAGATTTGCGAAATCAATTTTGATGCTGAACACTCAACGATTCAGACACGTATTTGAGAAATTAACAAGATTCTCAATTATTATTTTATTTCAGATTTATGCAGCATTTGTGCCTGCGATATCATTTTTTTGCATGGGAGTAGTGCAGTCTTATACAAGTCCGGCTATTTACTCTCTGGAATCCGATGGGGAGTCCAACATCACATTAACCCGAATTGATATCTCCTGGATAGGTTATAAATATAAACTACATACAAACTCGTATAATCATGCTACAGCATTTTCAATTTAAAATTCAGTAATTACTGGCTTAACAACATTCTATTACTATTAAACTTGTCTAGCATCCAGCCCATCGCTGGCAGCGTTTTTTGGAACGATTCTAAGTGCACCATTACTTCAGTTTTGTGGTCGACAGAAAACTCTTGTACTCCTAACTTTGCCTTACATAACGGGATGGTTCCTGATCGGATTTGCAAGCAACATTGCTATGGTTCACGCCGGCCGAGCTTTTACCGGGGTGTCCATTGGACTGTCGAAGGCAACTGCTCCTCTTTACGTAAGTCCAGAGGCGGATCTTGTATAAATCCTTACTAATACTGAGTACTTAAATACTTATTCCTTATTTCTGGAGGAATGTATTTCCTCATAAATCAGTCTCCTGTCCACACTCATTTGTTGTTAACAGTCTCAAGGTACATTCTCAAGGTGTGCATGAGTAGCACAACATAGTAAATAGAATCTTTTATTCGGGAGAATTCCGGAAATGGCAACCGATGATAAACATGAACTAAGGGTAACTAGACATAAAATGGGAGCCGTCGGATGACGGGACTTCTTGCGAAAGGAAAGTTGTTGTTGAGAAGTTGGGCTAATTGACCAAAAATGCTTAATGATTGGCTGGAAATAAAAGGCCTGCCGACTGCTGAAGCTTTCATTTAATTTACTGGTCCAAATTGAATTAACACAATAACCTATAGTATGCATAGTATAGTGGAGTTGTAGACAACATCTGTGAGGATTGAAGAGTTACGCCGAGCAATAGGTTTATCATATTACAAGGACGTCCGCCTTCTCTTGTTTTCCCAAGAATTTAATAAGACCCCACTCCTTCAACCCCTTACAGTGTATAAACAAGGAGTGAAAGTTTTGGTAACTTCTGCAGCACTTGGAATTATTCTTTCTTGATAGACCAAACATGATATGCATTTTTACTCTTTACTTAATGAATCCAGTTGCAGAAGTTGGAAATGGGATCTGTAATAAAGTTTATGGATATTGTTTGCTTCTCTTGTTTTTCCTTTAATGAAAAGTACAAACACAAATGCCCTGTCGCATCTGGAATATCTGTAAACCTCCTTATCCAGAATGATTACTCAACAATTTAATCTGATTAATGAATTCGGGAGTAGGAATTACACTGCGTTGTAAGCTTTCATAAAGATGAAATGATGACCTGCTTTTCATGCTTCGATTCCTAATCCTTTACCAGCGTCTTCGTCTGAGGATAAAAAAGATCTGCTAAAAGAATGGAAAGCTGGGAGTGTCAATCTAGGATCTCGGCATCTTGGATGAATGCACATTGCACTAGAAGATTAAAACTTTTTTGTAAATTGATACTTAGTTGAGTTGTTTTTACCTTTTCCAGGTGAGTGAATGTGCCCAAGCGAATGTTCGAGGGATGCTGGGATTTCTTCCTCCAATGATGAATGCCTTGGGTATCCTTGTCGGACTTCTTGTGGGATGCTGGATCGACTGGAGAAAGTTGGCGTTGATCCTTTCAGCCTTTCCTATACTACTTTTCTTTCTATCCATCTGGCTTCCCGAGAGTCCCTTTTGGCTACTCTTACATAACCAAGGGGGAAAAGCATTTAAAAGTTTACATCGGCTTCGTGGCGGTGGTAAAGGTCGGGTTTTGAGGGTTGAGACAGAATTGGATGAGATGAGGACGTCTATAGAAGAAATGAATTCTTCCGCATCGAAACTCAAATGGAAAGATTTCATTAGAAGAAAGGAGATCTGGATGGCTTTCTCCCTCATGATTTTTCAGCAATTTTCTGGAGTCTCCGCCGTCATTTACTACTTGGCTATGATTTTGACAGAGACGAGCACGAGGACGGGTAAAGTGTCTCATTCCGTCAAGCCTGAAACTGCTGCTCTAAGTGTTGGTATTGTCCATTTTGTTGCTTTCTTCATCGCACTACCCCTAATTGATCGACTTGGTCGTAGAGTATTGCTAATAGTGTCAGGAGTTGTTATGGCCTCAGCTCATTCAACCTTAGCCATCTTCTTGTACTTGGTCTCAGATGGCAATAATCAACCTATGCAGTCCACGGGATCTTGGCTTCCCCTCTGCGCCTTGTGCATTTTTATTGCAGCATATTCTGTTGGTAAAAACAACAATTTTTGCAAATTAATTTAACTTGTACATAATTGTAGGTTATTTATGTAATGTACCAAACTCCGACCTTTCTCATTTTCTAGGATTTGGACCGGTGCCTTTTGTATTCATGACGGAAGTGTTCCCTTCCAAATATCGAGGCTATCTCTGCTCCGCCGCTACGTTGATGACCCAAATCGCATCATTTACTGTCCTTCAAGGCTTTCCCTCTCTAGTGCATCTGATCAGGCCTTGTTTTGTGTTTGTGATTTTTGCCCTGGTCTGTTTGTTTTCAGTTCTGTTTGTACTTTTTATTGTGCCTGAAACCAAAGGGATGACCTTATCGGAGATTGAGAAATACTTTCGTGGACCGCAAACTTTATTGGAACGACAACTGGAGAGTGGGTTTAAGGATTCGTATGAAAATATTAATGTGCCATGTGTCTATGTACAAATTTCGACTCCAATAGCAGTAGCAAACACAATGAGCAAAATGTCGAAAGTTTGTTTTCCTCGTTTATCTAATTCAATCCCTTTTTCAAGCTTCCCGAAAACTTCAATTTGTCTGAAGAGTCCAGCTGCATTGACGTGATTTGAATGTATGATTTGAAAACGTAGGTAGTTCCATATTCCTTAATTTTAAAATCATGATAAAGAGAATAGGATAGTTTTGTAAACATATGATGTATAAACAATCCAGTTTTCATAAGGTGACCATTTCTTGTCAGTAATATAGAAACATGTCGTTCGTATAAATATATGAATGGAAAGAAACGCTTCACCTCAATGAGTAATTTTAAATTTCGATGATTTAAACAAAATACGCAGTGAATAAAATAAAGAATCATTCTAACCTCTGTCTGGGATTTATTTTAATTATGAACCGTAATCGTAATAACCGTAATAAAATGTGTGTTGTCTTGATAGTTTTTCTATGAATAATACAACACTTTACCAATTAGCATTTAGCGTAGCTTAATCTTTTCATCTCATGCAACTACAACTGTCGTTAACACATTGCCCAATACACTTTCGTGGAACATTATGTATAGTTAAGCTAACAAGTTAAGCCGACTGACTCCGATTTCGGCTAATTATTTGGCATGAGTATTCGGGAAGGAACTTTTTAAAGTTTTTAATTACTGGTACAAACTGGAGAATTGTCAACTATGCATAGAAAATGTATAACTTATGAATTAGGTATAAATAATCTTCAAAACATATTGTGTAAACCAAAATGTTGATGCTCCGTAGTTAAAACACAAATTTTAACAAACTAGGATTAAATTTAAATAGTTTGGTTTTGTTTGGAGGTATCTATTAAATATTTAGAAGCAGACGGAATTGCAATTCATGCTTCTATGTAGTGGTAATTTTAGGTTAATTTTTAATTAAATGAGTATGGTCTACATTATTATTATTATTATTTATCCCGTAGTAAAAAAATGTGATGCATTTCGATAAAATTAAAGCCCCAGAGTGCAATTCTTCATAACACTATAAACAAAAACATTTAAGCTGTAAGTAGTTTCAACCACCTACATTATTATCGAAGTGTGTTTAAGATTCAAGGATAATGACCAAAGAATTTATAATGTGTCGAGGTTTGAGCGTCAAAGTTTCATGTCAAGAAGCGATTTTGAAGTCAAAACGACAACAACCCTTCTGGTTGAGTATAAAAGGACTTGACTTACCGGTCAGTACTGGAACTAAGACAAATCATTTAAGCAATCTTGCTGAACAGAATTGGGAAAATCAGCAAGAATTTCAACAACTCGATCCAAGGTAAGATTACAGGTACCAATTGTATCACCAAGTTCTGGTAATTTCTTGTACCCAGATTTACATCTAAAAACAATTTATTTTAAAAAAAACTGTATTAATTTTTGGAAGATGAAGGGAGTCATTATTATTGCCTTAATGGGCCTTGCCGTAGCCACCGCATTAAATTACGGGGACCCTTGCACCCATGCTGGAGTTCAAGCGGATGATGACGAGGCTTGCTTTCAAACCAACAACAACATGCTCTGCTCCCCAGCCAATAAATGTGAGTGCATTGACCAGTACGGAACTATAACGGAAGAAAAGTTCGTGCCAGCCCCTGACGGCATGTCTTGTGTCAAAGCATAGGTCACTTTCCCCTCTTATCATCCTCATTAGGGTTTACTTTCAAGCTCTGACTGACTTGTACAATCTTTATTCTGAAGGATTCCCTTATCCTAATATTATTACTCTGTCCCTATCTTTGTAAAAATTCTCAGGCCAATTTTGCATGCAAACATAACAAAACAGTGAACTTTATAAAACAATTCGAGTCTCCTCGTATCTACCGGCTTTATTTATTACGACTGCCATATTTCCCATAATAATGTAGTCCATTATGCATCCAAATTTCATGATTATTCTAACTGCGGAATTGGAATGCATTGTTGCTGCAATTCAGAGCATCATAAGCCGTCATTCTATGCCTTGAACCTCGTAAAGGAAAAACAACGTAAGAAACTAACCCCTTCGAAAAAAACTGCTTTGGATTCTAGGCCAAAACGATCCAAAACATATTTAAAGCCTTGAATCAAGGAAATGGGGATCGTTCCCACTACAGCCTCCACCATCCTAACGGTATGTTTCCAACGAGCCAAAAATCATGCCAAAGTTGTCCTCATCAGTTCTTCAGTATACTGAACTGCAAAACTCGTCGAACAAGTCGAACTCGAACTGGTCGAAAGAGTTGACTCTTCCTGCCCCAGTACACCAAAGCATAGGAAAAGGATTGAAAAGAGCAGCCGGGAAAAGCAGAAGTGAACTTTCCTCTCTGGTCTCGTGTTTCTTTAATCTTGGACTTTCGTCCATCAAATCCAAAATCCGTACGGGTTGAAACGTTATAAATAAATTCCAATTCACACAACGGAAACATGAGTGGAACCGAGAAAACACCTCCCACTCCAGGAGAAGGGATCCGGTCTCTGAAGACGAGCAATGCATTTCGAGCTCTCAACTTTGAGCTTTACGCTCGTCCTGTAAGTTACCTTCGGATTTTGAATTCAACATTTAAAACCTCCTAATTCCACCCCTCAGAAAATATTAAAAATAAGAAGATTGGTCTGAACTCTGAACTGACTTTTGATTTGTTTTTTTTACATGATACTGCTGGACACAGAATAAGTTTACGATGGCTATTGGGATTGCTGGTATTACCCTTGCCTCGGGCTACCTCGTCTACATGAACTACAGTTACGATCGGGAGAAATACTATGCCGCAACCAACGAAGACGGGACCTTAACATTACGACCGAAAACATCTCGGTGGGAGTCATAACTCATAATCACCCCTGATTATGTTTCATGCCTAGTCGTACTATAAGATTATTGTAATAGATTGTATGTACATTGTAGTAGGCAGTAAGTAACCCGAGGTTCCTGAGCCTCAGAAACCCATATATTTTATCATTGTCTCTCTTGGGTTCCTTAAGCGTGTAATGTTTTAATAGCCTAGGGTACAAAAAATAGATGAAAAAATAGGGTAAGATGATATTCTTTTGTGTTAGAACCGGTGTAACATGTATGTATGTACTTATGAATACTTATGATGTAATAAGCGGAAAGGAAGCCCGAGTCTGAAATAAATTGCGGGGTGGTTGTCACCTAATTTCCTCTACAATAGAATGTGTAGCGGAAGCTAATGCTCAGGTTGTTCTTTTATCTACGAAAGAAGCTATAGGCGAGGTGGGTGGGTAGGTAGGGACAATACAAATTGGGGTAGCAGAGTCACTGAGATTCACAGCCGAGCTAGAACGGGCAAAGTCGAGCAGAGATTACATCCGTGCCCTCTTGTACTATGGACTCTAGAATCTTGCGAGATCGCAATTGTTACAGTGCATCGTTATCTACCGTACTCGAACTCGGCTTGGTCCATTATTCCTTTGTAGTGCAGGGCATGGTTGACAAAATCGTCTTTCCTGGTAGTAAGGCGTTCTTCATGAGTTCATGAGATTGGGAGATTAGATTATCATTATTATTATTATTATTATGATGATGAAACCGGTCATTACAATTACATTACATTTGCTAAGATAGAACAAAACCCGGTAGTCTCCTAATCTGGAATCAACCCTTTCTATTCATAAAGGTAATCTAGTGCATAAATATTGGACTGCTGCTAATTTCTTGATGTTGTAGTAATTGATCGTGCTGAACTTCATGAAACGCACATCCGTATGGGATTGGGGTTCCAGAATGCAAACGGTATCATTGAATTCTGGCTCGGGTACCACCTAAAACAAGCTTAGTCTACCATCCATGTCCATGATACCATATTATGTAAAAGGAATACCACTTAAGTCCGAACCTCATCAGATTTTTTGCGAAACCTTCTGGCACCAACCGAGTATTTATTTAGTAATCATTCATCCAGACAAGTTAGATGTTAGGCAGTTTATATATTTGTGCTACGTTTATTACACAAACAAGATGCATTCTCAAGTTTTCAAGTCCTTAGAGAAATACGGCTAGCCTTATTTGAGTTCCTGTATTGAGTTGATATGAATGCTATAGGGTTTCTTTGTAAATATGGGAGCAGAAACTAGATAGCCAATGCGGCAGTTTCTGGGATAGCTAACAATAAGTCTGGAATGTTCTGGAATACTGGAAACGAGAAGCTGGAAGTACTGCAGTCTGCAGTTGTGTAAATCGAGAATGGATAAATGGATTTATGCCAGAGTACCCCAGTTGACTGCTTAAATTAAAGTTGCGTTGAAGGGAAAGTGGCGGTGGTGAAAGCTGGGCTTATAAAGTAGATCCTCTACGTATGATCAGAATGGAGCACCGTAGTTCAGTTCCCCTTCTCAAGGAACTTGAGGAAAGCTTCAGATCCAAAAACTCCTTATCTGCTTCCGGTAGACACTAGACACTCGTGAAAATGGGAGTTGAGGTAGGATTTATTTATCAATCTTACCACAACTCATCCAGCCACATAAATGTAGGAAGCTTTCTCCATGCAGCTTCGAAAATCCCGTTTGTTACTTCCGTTACGTCCTACTTCTACAATAAATTTGACACAAGAAGTCGTGGTGTTTTTCTGGACCTGTTTTAAAGTAAATTATCACAAGGGCTTAACTTAAGAGTGGTATGATGTAGATTTAATGACTACAACTACAAATAAAGGTTGTGTTCCATTTAAAGAAGGAAAGACAATGAGCAGTGATCATGTTATAAGGCCGGATACGAGTCGGCCAAAAGAATACAAAGGAGGCTGCATGGTATGGCCTTAAGGTTAAATAAATTGAGAGCAGAAATGCAGGCAGTAGGCGGAAGAGCGGTTGTCATCTTGTCGTTTTTGTTCATCTTACCAGCCACCATGAATTACAAAACAATTGCATGCCTGGTAGAAGTAGAATATAGTGCATCGGGTGAACTGGGTAACAACTTCACTCGCCTGGAAGTCTTTAGCCCGAAGAAACTTTAACCTCATCAATCGTCACATTATTCCTGCATGCGTAAATGAATTATGTTAATCCGGCATAATTAATCACTAAATTAACAGTTTAGAAGCATATCAGGAGTTGAAGATGAAAGAGTTGAATTCTATCTATTTTTTTTATTCAATTCAAAGTTTTGGACACATTAATTGTCAGGTTTTCTCGGATACATTTGGTTCCTTTCATAATGTACTTATTGAGGGTAGGATTATCATTTCAAAGATAAGTCTTTTACTAATGCCTTAGATTTTTTACGGGAGTGTAGGAATACAATCTGACATTCAAAAATGTATCCAATGGAACTCAAAGCAGCAGGATGGATTATCAGCAGTATTTTCAGGATATGTAATCTGATGGATCACAGAATGACAATGCACAAGACATGAGACCAAAGCATGAACAGTCAACGACGGCATGAAGAGAAACAACGGTTGTACTTCACGCGACGATGATTACAGGTGCTAACTAACTTTGAAATAAGTCCTTTGAAAACATATTTGCCTAACAGCTTATCAAACGCTTTAATCAAATCACAATCCGCCAGCAAACCGAAACTGAGCCAATTACTGCGGGAGATGTCCGTGTCATTTTTTTTATTGCTTTGACCATTCCAACATTCTTAAATTTATTTTCATTACCACGAAGTTCAAGGCACTGTACAATACAAATTAGGCTCCTCGTCATTCCACTTAATCACATACAATCACTTGTTTTTATTATTATGCAGTTACCGTAGATCTAAAATGCCTCGTAATGTTATGTCGGGATTTTGTCATGGGACTAGAGCACGCATTATTGTGGATGGGAACTGCTGTGTCCAAATGTATACAAGGAAGTTGGGAAGACATTCTCTGCCTTCATCTTCTAGCTCGTCGGTTTCGGTTCGATGAGTTTCTCTGTGTAACAACAAAATTCTAGAAGTATTTCCCATTTTGTATGGACTCAAGCCCACCTTGTACAATCGCATGCCTTGTATGTACTTCTACCGAGATGAATCGTAAGTAAAAATGTAAACTAAATTTGGATGACACCTGAAAAAAAACTTCCAACTGTGTGCCATCCTCTTTTCTTACGTCCTATTTTGTACTTCATGAGTCCGCAATAAAATGTATAACTGTTGTTTGAGAAACAGAGGACCGTTTTTTGCACTCTTTACTCTTTACCTCATGAACTTACTATAAGACTTTTAGACAACAAGAGATGATCTGCAGTTGTCTTGAAACTTTGAAGCTTGAGTCAAAATCTGTATGATTCTCATCTCATTCTTGAGCAAGACGTTGACTGACAAACTGATTAATCAAAGTGGTGGTTCTGTAATAGAATCAACAAAATAAGAGAAAAAGTATTGCCATAAGAAGGGTAGCAGCATTCTATTCGAAAAAGTACAATATTTCTTTGAAAGGATAAATGGATTTGTTCTTAGTGAGAAAGCAAAGCGATTTTTGCTTAATTTTTGCAGTAAAAGTTATTTATTAGGTGGTGGTGTATAGTGGTTTAACGTTGATGGGAGAACTTAATTTAATCATCTAACTTTTTTGAATCGACATCTGCAAAAAATGGACACGCGAAGAGTGTCTGCAGCAGCGGGTTTTATATTATTAATGGGATGCATAGTTGGAGTTGTGGTAGTCATTTATCGAGGTGGATCGGCTCGAAGTTCATACAAAAGTACGGTTGAGGATTCATGGAAGAAACGGGAGATGAGTAGAAAGGTAGAGCTAATAGTTTTGAACTTTTTCCATGAGATTCTTATGCTTTTTTCTATTGAATATCCATATGCATCTTCGTTCCTGGAGAGAAACTTCATCTCACTTGGCCTATACACCTCATCGTCTAAATGATTTCCTTTGGCTCTGCCTTTCTCCTGTTCTCCTTATTGGCAACTTTCCTTTAAACCCCTCCTGTCTGTCTGGGTAGCTCTGAACAAAAAGACCTTCTTGTTCTTAAGAATTTCTTTCCGTCTACAAAACGATTGACTACCCGTTGTATATTTTTCTCATTTTTTACAGCATACCATATGTACATTTTTACCTTTTGTATAGATATACCATTACCATAAGTTGGAAATCGGAAGTTTCATTAAGATTGAACCCCTATTTGCTAAAGAAAATCACATAAACCTGTATGTCTTCTCAGAATGGAAAGCACTTCTCAGGATTCGATTTCTTCTCAACTGTCGTAGTTCGTAATGTAATGGGTCTGGCAGCCTATGCCTTTTACTTGAAATATAAATTGTTGTACACTAGGATTTTCGGGCTTATAAACTTTCAATTGGAGGACGGACGTATTATTATAAGAGGGCTTTTGGGTTCACGATTTCATGAATAGGTTATTTATTTTTGTCCTTATTGCAGGGGAGAAATGAGCTTGGACTTTCCACATCTGAGCCATCAGTGCAAGAAGCGAAATTGCTTGCAGAAGAGCTACAAAGATTATTTATAAAAAATCCAAGTCCGGGTGGAAATACTGGTGGCAATGGTGATGGCAAAGGGGAAGAAGCAATGGGGCCAAAAAATGAGAAAAGTAATAACGCCAAGTCATTATCTCCAAGCAAAATTCCTTCAGTCGTAATGAATTTGCCAACACTGCCAAATCACCCGTCGTCTCCAGAAGTTGAAAACGGCCCTCCTCTCTCCAATGATGAAAGTACCGATAAGATGCAGAAACTACCTGGTAGGAACCAGAAGACTCAGGCAACAGTGATTATTTCTCCTGAAGAATTAAGACCACGAGTGGAGGAACCGATGGAGCAAAATAAAATTTCTGAAACACCCTGGATCCCATCCATCAGTCCAAGATTGCAACAAATACCCCATGCTCAATCAGAATGGGAAGATGAGGCCTTGTCGGACAGTGAGGATGACGCTTTTGACGATTATGATGAGCAGTATGATGTCCTCGATGATGACGAAGGAGACGCTAATAGAGATCCTCTAAAGGAAATGGGACAGCTATTTGAGCTTGGTCTCAGTTTATACAAGACAGGACTCAATACCACGAATTTTAACGGGATCGTAAAGGTAGGTATGCTTTTTTTAATTGTGTCCGTATTGTTTCAGGCATTTCTAATTACTTAATCATACGTAGCCCAGGAATTGCAAATTCTTCCGGAGGAACTGGGTACATCATCCCTAATTACAGAACAGATGCATATGTTAGGGAAATTTATGTTTACTTTGAAACGTGAAAGAATTTAAAAGCCCGTATGAACTGTAGTCAGCCAGGTCGGTAATTATTCATGAGAGAAAATCTCTTCTGATGTGGTCCAGCTTAGCGTTTAAAGAAAATACAATCCCCATTCATAATACGTATTTGTGCATTAGAAGCCACATCAAAAGGATTAGATTCCTCATACTACCCGAACTCCAAACCTAGGCAAAGTACACATTTTCAAAGCTACTGTTAAACCATATCAGAGTTTCGCACCAGAGCTTAGGAAGGTCTTGAACCTTCATTATCACGGACGAGCTTTATTCAGAATTAAATCCATTAAGTTCTAAAGCATCTAATTCCAGACAAGGGACCACTCCCATTTGGTACTTGCCAGTAAATTTTGGTGGTGAATGAAGTGAACTATGGAAGGGAAGAGTTTTATTAAGGTAATACAGTTGTAGGGTGTGAAGGGAAAGTAGGTCTTAATGGTATTTCTTACTGGCTTGGGGAATGTTTCAGGTTATTAACGAAACAGTCCAACGAGGTAATAATAGCGGCCTACTGACTCAACTGAATGAGTTGTACTCAAGACCTGGAATTGGCTCTACATCTCCGTTCCTCCCATCCGATTCCGATCCCAACACTCTTGGAAGAAATGCGTACGAAACCTCACTAACAGCGTTTGTCTTCATGTCGTTTGGGATTTTTCTTCTAAATCAAATCCACAACTTTGTCGGAGAGG
The DNA here is from genome assembly GCA_034695115.1 of Desoria olivacea. Taxonomy (NCBI): domain Eukaryota; kingdom Metazoa; phylum Arthropoda; class Collembola; order Entomobryomorpha; family Isotomidae; genus Desoria; species Desoria olivacea. The sequence continues at coordinate 58,392 of JAQFZA010000117.1, forward strand.
AAGTTGGACTTGGAGAGGTAGGGACAGGAAGAAACTTTGAGTCAAACACAGTTGAAGAATCCGAGCTTGATGTTCTTTTCCAGCCACCACATGCACATGGAAGTAATAAGAGTGAAAGCTGGGCGATCGGAGAAAAAACAACAAAGTTTGGAATCATGCAAGAGAAGAGGAGGTATGGGGATGAACCAAAAGTGAATCCAATTCTGATGGAGGAACATTTCCCAGGAGAAAGCCCTGATGTCCCCGACTATGTAAATAATATGTTCAGGGCCGCTTTGAACTTGGCCAACGCTTACACCAAGGATACTCAAGCGTTGGAATGCATTTGGTCTCTTTACTGCCAAGATTTGGATAAAACAGCTGCAAAACAAAGCTCCTTGTATTCAATTGCTGCAAGGATCAATAGGTAAGGTTTTTTGTGCCGTCAAAAATCATATCTTTTAAATTAAGGGTATCAGACCTACTAGGATACGGTCTCTACAATTCATTGAACGGTCACACAGTCAGTGGAGGACAAGCCTGGTAATTTCCAGGCCCAGGCCGGAAATTTCCAGACCCGAAAGACTGGAAATTACC
>JAQFZA010000118.1:0-58607 GCA_034695115.1 Desoria olivacea
GCCAACTTTCCTCAATGTGAAGCTCGCCGTCAACTTGAGCTGATCGCAGCTAAGTTAGAATCGAATCAGTATAAGAAATTTTGATCCTAATTTTGTGTTTAATAATTCTTTGTTGTCATTTCTTAGCTTGTAAAGTGTAATCTTGTTGCTCTACTAATGTACCAATTATGGAGTTTTGAAAATGAAAGAATAAGATACTTTTTTATTTGTTTATTGATAGGTAAGTAGATGTTAAATGTACATTTCTCAACCAATATGTTGACTAAAATATCTTATCGCTTAAAAATGACCTGTAGCCTTTAAAGTTAGTAAAGCATGTTGGAATTATTAAGTAAGTATTAAGTAATTCTGTATCTATCAAAATTATTATTTAGAATTATGGAAGGCGGACTTAGTTTCTAGTTTTCGTAAACTGTATTGTACACGACGAATCAAACTGCTGATTCTGCAGAATCGGATCAAGTATACAAGAATCATTTGTAAATGTTGTCGATGATTTTGTAACTCCTTAGCTTTTAGTGCTCATCAATAAACGAAATATTGATGCATGATTTCGAATAATGTGTACGTGTCATGTAACTATTTTCTGTCATCTTAACATTCGCATAGACAGGATCGGTTGTAGTGGTCGCTTTGGTACCTTTGCCTGGATTCATTCATGGTCTGGTTGTCAATTAAAACGGCTTGTAATGTTAGTGAATACAAAAATGTTTAGGAAGTGGTCCATTCAGTCATTCTTTGATTATTGGCTTCATTTCCGGTTACGGATTTACAAGAAATAAGAATAGCATGGGCTTGTGCATACGAAAGCGGTGTTTCATATCAAAGAAAAAGTTGATGCTGGTATAGACTATAGTAGACAAGCCAGCTGAGTTTGACATTAAGAAGCTCTGAGGTTGGAGGTGGTGAGCTTCTGGATTTCTGAGACCTTCATCAATTAATTTTTAAATCTTGTAAGTTAATGTTCTTCTATGTTCTTTGTTGTTCTTTCAAAGTTTGAAGCTGCTCATAAGATATTTGTTGGTGTACTTTACAGATTGTTGGACATGATGAGAATAGGTCCTCCTTTTCTCATTCATAGGAGACTTTTAATCAACCTGTCCGTCAGTTAATCCATCCTATTTTTATGAAGTTGCCCTCACTGTTATCTTTGGCCCGTTGACCGTCGATGAGCCGGAGGTCTTGATGATCCAACCTGACAATTGAAAAGCAAGTAATCGGTTTCTTTCCTGTTTTCTATTAAAGAAATGTAAATTTCTGAACTGAACTAATTCCGAAAATGCGTGTATTCAAAGTAATTTTTAATGTGTAATGGTATGGTAATGGGTATAAAAGTGTCGTAGATAGTGTACGGGTGACATCAGTGTCATAGAAGGATAATAATTGAGCCACATACATAGGTTTATAGGGACCTTGTAGGTTTTATTAGCACATCATCAATTATGCTAAAACTACCTGTGTGATTTCCCTTTGCAGTACCTATACACTACACACCGCAACAACCTATGCTTTTTATGTGTACGATAAGAAAGCTGAGTAACAATCAATATTATTATTATATCATTCGAGTCGTGTAGTTATTATGGAAGAAATGCAATGAGGATTGTCATATTATGTCTGTGTGCAAAGTAGGGAAGAAGATCATCAGGTTCAGGTTTGAGTGAGGTTAGTAGGTTAATTGCCTCTGATAAGCACAATCTGGACTGGATTGAATGATACGGGTAATTTGTTTAATAAGCATGGAATGCATGTGCTGGCAGATGCAGAATAATATTATGTACATATATGTAAGTATATGTCTGTATGCACATGTATTTTCATTGAAAAACGTTGGAAAGCTCAGCAATTTAATCTAAACTGCATCATATTTCGGTGCATTTGGCTTGAACTGTTTGATTTCACAGGTAAGTAAGTACGCAGGTATGCTTTCATTTTAATTGGCAAAGGTCAACTGGCCGCGGGTATAGCTTACACTGTGATTGTGAACGAGTGAATTGGTTTGGTGTTGTTATCGGAATTGTTTTGACTACTCAAAATTAGTACATAGAGCATTTACGAAATTAAAATGAATGTTATACCGAGTAAGTGTACATAAAATTCCATGAGGTCTTAGGAGCCTTAAGACTGAACGCCCGGCTCCTGATTAGACCAAAGCCCAAACCAGAGTGGGATCATAATTATTTTTTATTTAATTTCCAGGTTGTCTCGATTACATGAATCTCATTTGATATCAATGGACAGCAGTAGCAGGCGATGTGTCGTGGATGCAGTCCATCCTCGAATTTTACAAATGCAGAAACCAAGAGAGAAAATGCAGAAATCCAAATCATTTGAGCATCAATCTATGGAAAAATCTTCGAGTCCTACTCCAAGCAGTACGTCTTCAAAAGGAATTATAACTAATCGAACATCCTCTTCCACAAATAGCCTCTGCCATAAGATTAAAAGTTGCTTCACAAAATCGTCCACCTTGCCTTGAAACGGTTGTAGTTCTCTACTTTGTATTAATGTTTCGACGACAAATTTTAAGGAGTTTTGTATGAAAAAGCATGATGTATTTAGCAAATAGATATTAGTTAGGAAATTAAAACATAGAATTTCTGCTTTTTATGGTGCCGGTGTCAATAATTTTATAGACTTTTTAGGCCAAATATTTTTTGCACTTTTATCTACAAAGTATGGCTATTGCACTTAAATAAATGGCGGATCGCATAAGAAGATATTTATAATTCGTAATGAAATTTAAAAATTTATTAAGGTTTTGCTCTGGAAATTGAGTGGATATTTACCCCAATTCATGTCCCATTGCAAATTTGAAAGTAGAAATTATACTACACATTTACATAGATGGATACCATATCCTAGTAATTGTATATTATTGTGATTCCAGTACAGGTAATTTAGAAAGAATTGAATACTCAATAAATAATTCACTCACTATATTATAAAACTATTGCCTCTTCGTCATTTAAACGGGCAAGTACAAAAACCATGAACTTACATTGCAATTTTTAAATAAATAAAAACAAAAACAAAATTCAATGCGGACGTTTCGAAATAATGTTGGAACGAGTTAACAACAATGAGCAAAATTAATCCGAAGGGAGACCGAAAATTTTCAACGATCCACTATCTCTATCTCTTTCATACTTGTCTTTGTCGTCACAAGCAAATGCTAAGAAGTTCCTTTTCGGATTCCAGGCTACAGTGAAAGTGGGAGACTCGACGGGAACATCACAAACCTGCAAGAGGACAAAATGGTATTGTCCAACTTTGTATTTGAAGAAGCGATAAGAAAGGTTTAAATTTAAATTATTTTGCGTGCATACCTTCTCTCCCGTTTCTACATGAGAAATATCGATCATCAAGTCTTCCGAGGCTGAAGCAATAAGCGTTCCATCGTAATTAAAGCTGATTGCTCTAACTGGCCAGTCCAAATAAGTAAATGTTCGGATGCAAGCCAGTTCTTTCACGTCCCACAAAGATACTACTGCGTCCGCAGCCCCCACGGCAAAGTAGTTTCCAGATGGATGGAATTCAATACAAATACAATTTGCCGGATGAGCTTGTATGACATACTCCTCTTTCAGTCCTGGGTATCTACGGATTTCGAGATTGAAATTTAGTATATATACTATTATAATATTCAGAGTCATTCCTAATTAATTACGAAGAATATAAATAGTAGGTATATAGGGACTTACTCGTGAATACAAATACAACCGTTTCCATTTGTTAAGAAAAAGAGATTAGAGGCCGGATTCCAAGCGATTTCGTTTACTTCAAACTTAAACTGCTGTTCGTGACTTATTTTGTTTGCTCTAACGTCGATAAATGTGATGAGATCTTCTTTATTTCCTGCAGCTATGTAATGTCCATTAGGACTCCACGTAATATTTATGTTCTCTCCCTTTGTGTTAAAAGTCTCTGTAATTTTCTGCGTTCGAGCGTCCCAAATTCTTACTGTCTTGTCCCCACTTGCTGAACCCAAAAGGTCAGGATGTGTGGCATGCCAACAAAGTTGATCCACTGAGTCTGTGTGTCCTCGAAACAAATGCTCTTGTCTCTAAACATACAAACAATACATTTAATCATAAAATGTATTCCAATTACAAAACAGTGTGGAAACTGTTTCCGTTGGAATTGAAGTCGTGACCCTGTGACAGGCGACGTTTCTCGTGCATGGTAAACACAATATGATTTTAAAATTACCAATTTATCTTTCTCCAGCTGGAATAGGGCCACCGTTTTGTCAAATGACCCGGATGCAAGTCGTCGACCATCACAGTTCCAAGCGACGGAGTGGATTTTACAAGAATGAGCTGTGTGCTCCTTGATCCTATTATTTTTCTTGAAGTAGTCTCGGCACTCATCCAGCTCAGAGTCTTCTATCATCCCTGTATTTAATCATTACAAATAGACCAACATTATCAACCACCAACCCTAAATGTCTAAATTCGCTATCGATATTCCAATTTCTACACAATACATGTTGACATGTCCAAAAGACCAAAGACAGGAAGCATGTTTGTCAAAGTCAATTTCAATTTCTAAAAAAATTGGTCAACATCCAAATAAATCACCTGGATTTTCATGAAACCCATTGTTCGGTTGGTCATTCGTACTCGACTTGCTTCCCGACATTTTCTTCCAAAGACTTTGGATAAGCCCCACCAGATCTATCCGAAACTAAGCCACCGACTGTGGACTATAGTGGACCGTGGACTGACCAACTTTCGCTACCTACTACCTCTTCTTCTTTGTTCTTGTGTTTTGGCTTCACGGCTGCACTGGCTCTACTACCTGCAAAATCCAAAATCATAACCTACTGCTTTAAAACTTTCCTATGTTAATATTGCTACCCAAAATTGTAAACATCGACCACCGACCAAGAAAATCCTAATCCTCCGCTAACTTTGGACTTAGCAACTTATTAAAATACACAGCCGGCACATTTCCTCTTGAGGAGAAGAAACCTCCAAAGTGTGAAGTGATGGGAAATGTGGAATGTTTTCATGTGCAAGGAGGGAATGTTGAATACGTCAATCGATTCTTCTTTACTTGGAAAGTTGGATCACGGGACTTGTTGACGCTGGTAAACTTGTTGAAGTGCAGTCACCTCTGGTTTGTTTGCTTTCTTCCGCAGAAGTCTTAGATTTTAGAAGTAGGGATTTAGTTACAGAGGAAAGTATAAGTATGGACAACAGCCGATTCGATCCAGGGACGGCCGTCGTGGCCCCAACCTCCACCGTCGAGGTCTCCATTTCATGCAGGTTTGTTTTTGGCCTTTAGATTCGTAAATCCTAAATCGAAGTTTATGTTTTGACCTGGCTTTGTCTCTATGAGTCATCCTAGCTTCTGTTGTCTGCAAGTAGATTGTCAATTAACAATGAAATTTAATCTCACTAGTTATGTTGTGTGATGCTTATCTGATATAGATTTACATTTGCAAATTTGGAGTGGAGACCATTTCAAGTTATTTTTTAATGTGTTGTTTTAGGAACCTACTGGATAAGGACATTCTGTCAAAGAGCGACCCAATGGTGAGTAACATTAAATTTTGAAAAATTGAATATTATAGATCTGAACGTTTAAATAGCAAGGGTTTAATTAAACCAATAAAAATTGCCTTCAATTTAAATTATGTTTAATGGTCATAATTTAGGCAGTTGTCTACCACAGGCCTCGTGGAGCTAGTCATTGGGTAGAGCTTTTAAGAACAGAGACGATTCAAGATAACCTCAATCCTGACTTTGCCAAGAAGGTATGTTTATTGTTATTGTTGACTGTAGATTTCAAATGGATGCGTGTTATATCAGTTGCTCATGTTTTCAATAAATAGCTGACGATCGAATATCGGTTTGAGGAGTCACAGCCACTGAGGTTCGAACTGTATGACATTGACAGTCAGGCCCATAGTTTGGCGGAGCATGACTTCCTGGGAGTTACGGAGACTACGTTAGCCCTTGTGGTCTCATCGGGGTCCCAAGGGCTTTCTCTCCCGTTGTCTCAAAATCCGAGCATTCCTGTGTCTTCTCCGGGAAAGCAGGTGAAGGGACGTGGAACTATTATCCTAATGGCTGAAGAACTGTCGTCCTTAAAAGACGAGGTGAGTTGGATTTAGGTTTGAAATAGGGAGCTTTCGAAATATGGTTACTTAGTGGGAAGGTTTTCTGGGTTCTAGGTAACGTTTAAGTTTGGAGGAAGTGCGATTGGATCGATGACCTGCTGCATTTTCCCACCGAATGTTTTCTACGTGATTTCGAAAGTAAATGAAGCTTCCAAATATGTGGTGGTTCATAGAAGTGAGAGAACTGTGGGACCAGAACCTACTTGGAAACCGGTTACAATTACTGTGAGAAGCCTGTAAGTTTTTTAAAAGTTGTTAATACATAATAACTTTTATCATTTGCAGATACATCTATGTAGTTTCATGTCGATTGAATGATTAACTTCGTCAATTCGTTCTGTGATGTTGTTTCAGGTGTAATGGGGACAAGGATCGTGGAGTCAAGATTGATTGTTTTGACGAGAAGCTAAGCGGAAATCACACTCTGCTTGGATCTTGTTTCACTGATTTAAATAAACTTACTGCTCTTGGAAATGGGGGTGGCATAAAACTGTTGCGTCCAGATGGAAGAGTACGTTACAGTTTTTAATTCGCCTTGAGATTGAGTTTAATGCTACCAGACTAGCGTCACCTTGCTTGATTTGTTCAATTTTTAGGACAGCCATTCAACCTTGCTGATTTTAAACTGCAAAATATCTCCGATCTATACATTTGTCGACTATATTCAAAATGGAACCAAAATTCATTGCTCCTTTGCTATCGACTTTACATGTACGGCAATTCATCTCTAACGTTTAGGCGAAAGTTCATATGTTTGATAGATTGTGGAAATAATATGTCTGATTTACTACTTCACAGCATCAAACGGGGATCCGAGTGACATGTCATCACTGCATCATTTTTCGAATAGCGTTAATCGACCAAATCCTTACGAACAGGCGATTCAATCGGTAGGGGAAATAGTGCAAGATTATGACAACAAGAAACTGTTTCCTGTACTTGGTTTTGGTGCAAGAATTCCACCTCATGGAGCTGTATCTCACTGCTTTTTTGTGAATCTTCAAGAATCCCCTTACTGTTTTGGAATTCCGGGTGTTTTAGACTCTTACAGGTATGTAATACAATTTTAATTTGATTTCGATCTTGCGTCAAATATTTTCAAAATAATTTCAATCCCTTTCTTCTTTTAGAAACTGCATCCGACTTGTCCAGGTATATTGCAAAATAAATAGTTTAAAAGCCATGTATTCGACATCTCAAGTTTAAAAACTTGCAATATATTTTGGTTTTTTTTAATCGGTATTTTATTACAGATGTATGGGCCGACGAATTTTAGCCCAATTATCAATCACGTAGCTAACATGGCGGCACAGAGCCAGGATGGAGAGCATTATTACGTCCTGTTGATAATAACTGACGGTATCATCACGGACATGCCCAATACCAAAGAGGTAAAATACCTTAACAATAGTTGATTTTTAAATTGTTGACAGGAAAAAGATTCAAATAATGATCAGTAAATTTATCACGTAGGCCATTGTAAACGCTTCAACTCTTCCACTATCTATCATTATAATTGGAGGTAAGAACAGCTGGATATTTATTCAATCGTATGAAATTTTCGTTATTATTATTAATTTTTACAAACCCCTTTGCAGTTGGCGGAGCAGTTTTTGATGCCATGGAAGAGTTAGACGGAGACGCGGTTCGACTTTCCTCCAATGGACGATATGCAGCCAGAGACATAGTGCAGTTTGTACCATACAGAGATGCATATTCATGGATGAACTCTACTGTGGGTCCTGGAATGGGGGCTGGGAATTCATACGGCACTTCAATGCCGATGCCACCAGGACAAGTAAATTGGAATCAACAAAATGATTCAACACATCGACTGGCTCAGATAAAATTAGCCCAAGAGGTTCTGGCAGAGATTCCGGACCAACTAACCAGTTTTATGAAAAGCAGAGGCATTTCTCCTGAATACATTAAAAACGCTACTGCCGGAAGACCTTCTTAAAAATTTTACACTGAACGCTAGTTTACAGTCGACTACCTGAATGAATAATTAACAAACAGGATTTATTAAATTTCAAGTTTCAATTTGTAAGTTTTAAATCGCACTACCTATATTACAAACGAATCGTATGACTTCATATTACTACAACACTACCAACTGAGATTTGTGACTCCAAAGTAGTGTTTGGTGTGCTAGCAAATTTAGTTGTCAGCTTTGCATACTATCCCTTTCTGTGCCTGTTATCAATTTGTACCCATTGTGTGATAATGTTACGAAGGCTTTAGCAAATTAGGTAGCTTCAGCAGCAATTAAATGTTATATATTTCCCATATAGTTTGATGTAGCGATAAACACAAACGTTTTAATGAAACCGTACGCTCCCTTGGCGGACCTTACAAAAATCATGCTCAATTTTATTTTAAACAGCATTATGTTTTATGTTTTGGTAACTAACTATACAAATTATACGTGCTATTGTAATTTGCCACAGCAGTTTTGTTCTGATGACATTGCCATAAAACTGATTCACAAGACAAGCCATGTCATAGGTCTAGAACAAGAAATTATTAAGTTTTTTTTTCATCTCCGCAATCAAGACAAACCAAAACTCACAATGGTAATATTTTTAGCCTAGAGGCCTTTTAATCAAGTTTTGAGGTCAATCTAATATAATATTCCTGTGATTTATTTGTATGACACGTATTTTCTCATCGTTAACTCTTCTTCCTTGTTCGAACTTTTAATATAAAATTAACTGCTAAAGCTATTATATGGACTGTCCTTATGTATGTAATTAGTCACGTATGTATAAGTATGTATAAGTATCGAAAAGCGAACTTCTTGGAGCTTAAATCTGACTGCTTTGTTCAACCAAAATACTCATTCAACAATGACTGTTTCAAATTCCATTTCTAAAGATTTAGATTTATGTCTATACTTGCAACGGAGCATGTTTTCTTATTCAGTTGACGTAGTCATTTTATTGATGGTGACACGATTTCCAGTACTTTTAATGTTAAAATAGGCCTTCATTTTTCTGTAGATGTGGTGCTTCCCATAATTTGCGTAATGGTGTAAATTATGATTTAAGTGTACACATGAGCTGTCCTTCGTGAAAAAGTACTAATACCTTAGAGACGAGTTTAAAAAATTGCTGTGGGGTACCTGAACAGGATCTTGACTACAAAATAGCGGATCAAATTGCCAACATTCTTAGAGATTGTTTACAGACAGCAATTGTTTTTAATCTCCTCTCTAAAGCATTTGTTCTTTTTCCCTAACGAGTACTCAAGGTCACTGGAATTTAATTAATTTATTCCTTTACAGTAGCTACAGAGATGTTTTCAACCGACTTAACAACTGACCAAGCAATTAAGTATTGATGTTTCAAAGTTCTAATATCATTCGATTACATGCAATTTCAGCGGTGCTGTTGATGGTTCTAACTATTTACTACATTAAAGATATATACATGTTTGTGGCCGTCTGGGATGATAAATTACAGTTTGCGTGCCAATAATTCATATGTTAAAGTATATTAATTGTAAGCTGTATCTTAACTTGACTAAATCCAAAACGTCTGACTACGAAATAAATGTTATGTTTACCGAAAATTCATGTCACTTGCTAATTATTTGACATCCACACGCCTTAAATTGTTTAAAAGACACTTGGAATATCTAATCTCCGGCATTTGTCCACTTCTTAATTGTTAATTTATCTCAAACTCGGTACCAACTATGGTAGGCTATGCAAAAAGTGTTTTCTTCCCGGTAGCCAAAATCTACTAAAAAATTGTACTTCATTTGTTAAATAATTCCCAATTTACCATAATTTTTTTCCAACCGGGAAATTATGTCTTTCTTATTTCAATTTTTTTTAAATAGGGAATTTTTTTGGAAAATTTAAGAAAAAAATCGGTGTTGTCGAAAAATTGAAAATTCCAGAAAAACTTTTTGCATCAGCGGATGGTAATACATTTCTTCAAGCGAAACATTTGGAGAGGAAATATGAAATGCCATGAAAAGCTTACAATGCGAGCTTATTTCAAGACATCCTTGAGAGTATGAGGTGCATAGCTTACGAATTTGCCTATTTATTCCAGGTGGAGTGATTTTTGATTAACACATTTTTTCGTGGATGGACTTGGTCAAACTGGATACGATATATTTAATAAGCATAGTTCGGGGAAAGTGAATGGAATGCCAAGCTTGGTATGATGGTATGAAATGAATTGACATTTACATTTTTAATATAACTGAGTAGCCGTTGAATGTAACTTAGCTTACCATCTAGCTTAACATGAAATAAGGAAATTTGCAATAATGTGGTTACAACGGTAGTTTAACTGATTATGAAAAGACTGATAAATGTGAGGACTTCTCTGGTTCTGGTAAGTTGACATCCGTCCTTCCGAGGTTGGAAGTGGGGAGCATAGTAGTGAATAGTAGTAAATGTAGTACGATAATATGAAGTTGTAGAGGTAAAAAAATATCGATCGGTAAATTCTTACGTACATGAGGTCTTAATATTCAACTCAACTCCGGAGTCCATGGAAGCTGAAGTTGGTTTTGGTAGTGGCTTACGTACATCTGGAAATGGAACTCCTACACATTTCCAGGCCCATGAGCCCAGCAGAGACCTAAATGTGTTCCCAATGACGTATTCCATATTATTCTGATTCTGGTTAGAATTAGCTCAGAGAATCAGAAATACACAACCTTTCCTCCTTGTGGAACACACTTGCTGATTTCATTAAGCCACCACCACCACCTACTTTCTTTCTCATATGGTGAAAGTGCCATTGATAACGTGGTTCACTGGATTCGCTAATTCCTCTTTCTCTTTTGTCCATCCTGCAAGTTGTCAACCCAAGTCCAAGCTGCTTTCACTTTTTAGGGAAATTTTTACATTTAACCTTCCGATTCCTTCCTAAGTATTCAAAAACGTATTCCTTCTAACATGAAAATCTTCCAAACTTTATCCAATTTTTGAGACAGTATTGTACAAAGTCTAATAAATCTGATGCAGATTGGATTTAATGTTTTCCATGAATTCCTGTGTGAAGCTTCGAGTGATTTATCCGGAGTTTTAGACTGAGATTCATTACAGCAATGGAGTATTCCATAAAGGCCCTATTTCTGTAGTATTTCAAAGTTTCCAAAGATAAACCTTATCGAAAATTTGTAGTTGAATGTCATCAAGTAAAACGCTTAATTTTTCGTCTACTATTTAAGTCTCTAACACACTTTTACGCTTGGAGGAGAAAGTTTTGATTGGATTGGCAAGTTCACCAAACATCAAAAGGAGCAGTGCGTTTTCTTGTGCTGGTAAGAATTCCGAATCTGTTCTAATTTGTTTTTTCATATGTTTTTGTTCATTATCTTTTGAATGAGACATATATTTTAATAATTGAAACAGATCATAATGGCGACCGATTTAGAAGAAGTTATCTCACGAAGTCGAGAAAGTTTGGTTGGAGCCGAGGATGATGAATTTCAAGAGGAGGAGGAGGAATGGAACGATTGGGAGGGCACAAAATCTCGTCCCGAACGCTGGGCTCCATTGGGTGCTAATGATTCCGATGCCGATAAGGAGGACAATTCCTTCGACTATTCTCCAACGAAATGGTAAGCATTTTTTAAGCTGATGAGTCAACGACAAATATGTAATTTGTGTGTTTTACTACAACAGTGAGGAAAATCCACTGGAAGTAAAGAAAATGAAAGAAGACCATGAACAACTTACCTCTGCACTTTTGGCCCTAACTACCCATTTCGCCCAGGTCAGTCTCCCATGATTTAAGATTGATACAAATCTGCAATAATTTGTCAAAGGTTTGCATTGGTCAGTGCAGATTGTTCTCCAAAATATATAATGTTTGAAATGTGTGTTTTTTAAAAATTGTTTTTGAAATTAAAACGAATTTTCAGGTCCAGTTCCGAATCCAGCAAATTGTCGCCGCCCCGGTCAAAGAAAAAGAACACTTGCTTAGAGATCTTGAAGACTTTACATTCCGCGGAATTCCATCGGCTGTAACGGATCGAATTGGATGTCCAGAAGGTCCCTGCCATATTGAGGATATGAAAGAGAAAATGAAGGTCCAGAGGGAAAAGCAGCAGGATTTGATCGGACAATTGAAATTCCAATTAGAAGAGCTCGAGTCTTATGCATATGAGACTGGTGAAGCAGGGCTTCCACAAAGTGTACTGTTGGAGCGTCACAAACTTGTTGTTGGTAAGGTGGACTTTCCCCTAAATAAAAAAATTACCTTTCTCCAACTTTCTCCATCAAAATACGTATACACCATTGATGGTGTACCTATCTCAAAAATCATTTTTATTGTTCCATCTTTTAGAGCAATTAAAAGATAAGCTGAACCTGAATGTGGATGAAATGGAAAAACTCAGCAATGACGATCTCAAATTCCAAGTTGACCAGGCCATTAGTGATGTAGGTTCGGTATCCTAATAATAGATCAAATTTCCAATTCCTGAATTCTATCTAATTCCTGAAATATTAATTGTCACATAGCTTGTTAGTCCAATCAAGATGAAAGAGCAATTGGTAGAACAACTTAAAACACAGATTTCAGATCTTGAAAGATTTATTCAGTATTTACATGGAGGAGGAACATGTTCATGTGGCTGTCCGAATCATAGTGCTACAAGTTTAAAGGATAAAAATGACAAAAATGAGCCCTTGGATCCAGACTGTGGTCACGAACATGATGAAGAAGAGGTTTTCTACTAATTCTTTAACAGTGCATGGTTTAGTTAAATGTATTTAAAGAAAATCAATGCTTTTTCATAGCTTCGAACAAGAACGATTCAATTGATGAGGAAGGCTTTGACACTTATTCAAATGTTTGCTGTGGCTCAGTTCGGATGCTCTACAAATCATTTTCATATGAATTCCCTTAAGAAGTACCCTAAAGGAAACCACTGGGGGTATGAGGACTTTCTCTCGATATGTTCAGAAATGTCAACCTATGTTCCATTTTTTTAGTTCAGTAATGTAATAAAATGTTTGCTGTGTCCTTTCTTCAGAGATCTTCGTGCAGCGTTGGAAGTCGCAATTGCCAGAGTGTACAATTTGGCTAAACTGCCCGATGTCCCTGCAGACAGCGACTACACTTCCGACTGTGAAGACTCTCCTTCAATTATATGTAACCAAGCACTAACTTCTGCCGTCCGAAAGGATTTAGCAACAGCTTTAGGAAACCTTCTTGAACATGGTTTGATGCTTGTATGTACACATCTTGTAAATTTATATCAATTAAACTACCCACTTGCCGGTTAGTTTAGAGGAAATAATTTGAAACCTTTTGTTTTAATTAGGTTGGCCGAAGTCAAAGTCTGATTCCATTTGCGAACTGTTTTCCGGCAAGAAGTTCGGCTGGTGGTGGATTTCTAACGGCATGGGATCTACTTCTAAAATATTATCAAATTAAAAACGGTGAAAAGTACAATGCCACTCCTGCCCGAAAACTGTCCCAAAGTTTTGGGCTAGAAATTGTTGGATCTACCACTATCACAAATAAACAGGTATGAAATACAATAATAATAATATTACACAATTAATGTCTAATGTTTACTGAAGTTGCTTTATTAATTTCATATTTAGCTACTTTTAAGCACGATAGACAATATCGTTTCTAGTCATAGCCGATATAAGCGAAGTTTGGAATCCCATTTTAAAGCGTTCGTATGTGCGGCTTTAAAGTAAGTTTTTTATTCCTTGCATTATTAATCAGACAAAGTCTAAATTTGCATTCATAAACTTTGAAATGTATTTCCTCTAGCTGTCAAAAGTTAGTTGTTTGGATTCGATTGATTGTAAGAACTCAAGGACTAACAGAACAGTATTATCAACCCTGGAGTTACACCGCAAAAACTGGTAGGTACTTATTTACGACAACCTTCATTAAGTTACCCACCGTTAATGATTGTCATCACTAAAAACCTTACATAACTTTCATCGTTGTTTGATCTCAGGTTTTGAGGATGCGTTGAGATCACTGGATAAGTTAACTGCTATTAATTTCGATTTGCCTGTCGACTTGGCCATCCGTCAGTTCCAGAACATCAAAGACGCATTTCAATGAATATCCGAAACCTTTAAACTTAAAGAGTCGACCCGTGATGAGATTTGAATCAGAAATCGGAATCCGTAAACCGCAATTCCAATTCATCCTCGTACTTACAATCTGGATTAAGTCGTCTAATTGTCTACATTACCCATTCAGTAAATCAAGTGTCAAATCGTCAACAAACGTTTATTACCAAAAGTATTTCCAGTGTTTCCGTTACAATATGAATGGAAGAAAACTATTCTTTTGGTTGTATTTTATTCTGTTGTACTTATACTTACATAAGGCATGGCATGATTTTAGACGTTACCACTGTTTGAATTCCTTATTATTAGTACAACGGCAGAAATTCTAAAGGCAAAATTATTCATTATTCTTGTGCATTCAGAAGAAATTAAATAAGACATAATAAACGCATAGTTTAATGCATTAAAAAATCATTGCATATCCTTGACATTATTATGAATTGAAAAATAGTTTCAAAATATCCGTAATAAAATTTCATTAATTAAGGGATGAAGCTTTATATGTAATTGTTGAAGAAGTTTCATATTTACGACGTGTTCATTTCAAGTGGAAATCAAGTAAAAGCATTTAAAAACCTATCTCTTGTAAGATCAAGCTCTTTCAGACTCCAAGCGACTTTTTGAAAATAACATTTCACAGCCTCTATATACTGAAGTAATGTAATTTCAGACAAATTGGAAACCATGTTTTCAATTCAATGTAAAAAGTAAACGGAAAGTTTCCAGAGCAACTTTCCAGCTTTAACTTGACGTAAAGCTTTACATCTACAGAATAATGAGGATCGTTAATCACTATTCTTCAACACGTTTTTTCCACAAAATGTGTTAAAAAGATGGAATAAAATAAATGCATGTAAAAAAAGGCTTCACACATCTTGATTCTTGGTATTGGTATTTGGATTTTTTTTAAATCTGTTGGATTTATTGAAGAAGAGAAACTAGGAGAAGAACGTGGTTCCCAGGACCTAAATCTATACCAGAGGCATAATATACCACTTTCACCTTCACTCCACTCTCCAGTCAGCCACACCGGCTGAATTACAAAAGAATGAATAAGAAAACTACAATCTTCGTTTAAGTAAAAATTCAGTTTAGTTTTTGATTTAAAAAAATTGGTGTAATATGGCTTGTAAAGATTGTGTTATAGACTTCAATAGTCCTCCCCCTGAGAGTTTACAAAGTAATCGACGTCTAGGTTTGGTAATTGCAGGAATTGCAGGTAAATAATGATACGTACATATAATATGTAATGTTGTTTTCACAGGATTTAAATTTATCATTTTAATGTAATGATGACTATGGGTAAAGTTTTGTGTTTGTTCTCCAGGAGGAAGTGCCCTCGCCCTGAGTGCAATTTGCTTCCCGTTCGTGACCCCAGCGTTACGTCGAATCTGCCTGCCCTACGTGCCAGCGACAACGGAGCAAGTTCAAAATATTTTTAAAGGACTACAAGGACGGAAAGGGACGCTTATTGATTTGGGTAGTGGGGATGGCCGAATTGTGCGTACTTGGAAAAGCAGTGCATTTTAATGTTTTAGTATTAGTACAATTAGTGGATACTAAATAAGTTACAAGCAATTAATTACGGATGATTTCTTTTATCGGCAGGTGTTGGAAGCAGCACGGAGGGGGTTTAAAGCAACCGGAGTGGAGTTGAACCCCTGGCTTGTTCTCTATTCAAGAATCAACGCTTTGCGATTAGGTCTCTCGTCTTCCACTACGTTTCAGCGAAAAGATATTTGGAAGACTTCGCTGTCCAAGTATGATAACGTGGTTATTTTTGGGGTTGATGTAATGGTAAGAATGTCTAGTAATTCTTAAAATTAGTAACAGTTTGATAAGGTGCAGATATCTTGATATTAATATGGATTATGAATACAGATGGAGGAATTGGAGCAAAAATGTGCATCAGAATTAGCGAAGACCAGTGCCGTTGCAGCTTGTCGATTTCCATTTCCCACGAGGGTGCATGATAAAGTAATAGGAGAAGGACTCGATACCGTCTGGATTTATGATAGTGACCATTCTAATCCCATTAGGAAAGTCAACTCGGATAATTTAGACAAAGACGGTAGTAAAAGATGAAATACAACGTTGCGTATTCTGTTTATAAAAGAATTTATTTAAGAATAAGAATTATAGTCAAATTCTTCATAGTTACTTTACAACTAGTAATGTGAACCGCTCAATTTTTTAACAATTAATAACAACTAACAATTTAAGTCGCAGTTAAAAATAATTTAAATTCAACTGCACCATGCAACAACTTATTTCACAGTAGACTAGAATTCTTCTTTGTTCAGACAATGTAATTTATAAGCTGTAGAAAACTATCACCGGCTCGACTCGTTCACTCGGTCTAATTTACTAACAAATTTAACCTTTTGCTCTAAATACTGTACTCTACGAACTAGTTTGTCAGTTGCGTTAAATTCTGTGTACGGAACTGTAATGACACGATATCCCGCAGACTGTAAGATGTTTCTATTTAAAATACTGCTCCCTGTAGGCTCTTTGATACCTCGGCACAGGGAGGAGTATCCTTCCACGACGATAGCTAATGAAATGGTGTTTTTACCCGCTAGGCCTGGCGTTACTGGCAATGGATCCATTTTATCATTAAAGAAGCAGATTGCATCTATAAAAAAAATTGATTTGAATCATGATATATGCGATAGAAAAGAGTATAGGTACTTAAATGATGAATACTGAATTATGGCAAGGAAAACAACCATACCTACAAACACACCCGATTCCAGCTTTTGGTTGATTTTCAAATATTTACCAGTAGGTAGGAAAGTTCCCAAGGATTCCAATACTACTGATGACAGCTTACGATCACTGGCACCTAAATGAGCTATTGCCCATTCCTTTTCATATTTAGAGTCCAAAAAAGGCCCCGAGTATCCACTGATGGATTTATTTTTTGCTACCGCATTGATGTTTAGCAGTTTTATTTTGATTTTCGAACTTTTGACCCCCAGATCGTCTGAAATTATATAATGACAGTTGATATACTGTATATACACACAAAATGTACGATTGCATAGTAATTTGAAGATACTTAGGTTAAGTTAGGTTCCTACCGATTTTCTTGGAAATTTCTGGTTTGAGAACAGAGGCGATGAGATTGGCAGAATGTTCATTAAGTATTACCAATGCATGGACAATATTAATCCATTCCAAATGATTGGATTGACTATTGGGAGACAACAGCAATTTTGCCTTATTGCAGAATTTGTCCTTACTACTGGGCTGATGGTTTAGCACTGCACAAGTGAGCAACCAAGCTGCACAATCAAACGGCCGTAAGTTTTCCAAATGTGTTATTATCCATTCATCAAGTATTTGAAGTAAGCCTAGATCAAATTAGACAGTTAGTAAAACTACTGTTAGGCATTTAGAAGTTACCAATATTTAATTACGGAGTTTTTACCTTTATGTTTGTACCTCATTTGACCAAGGCTGGTTACTAAAGAGCTTATCAAAGCTGAATTCTCAACAGTAGGTATTTCAGGACATAAATCACTACAGACTCTCTCCATCAGCACCTAAGCATTCATACCATAAGTTGATCGTACTGTACACTGTGTACATATACCCTAAACTAACTTCATGGGGTAAGTGTTGGCATAAGAATATTCAATCCAACCGTACCGGATCGGCGAATGTCAATTCATTCAATGCATATGTGAGTTCGACGAGATCTTTCGCTGCTGCTCTTTCCTCAGACTTAGACAAATGAAATGCTAAAGCACGGAGCAAGGGAGTTGGACGACGCTTCTGACTTCCCAAAACAATGAACATCTAAAAAAACAAAAGTATTAGTTAGTTTAGTTTTTTTCAAAATAATCCTCATTGCTGATCCCTCATTGTAACACTTTTAAACAAATATATACCTTCCGCATTTCTGGTGGATAAAACCCCTGGACCATTTCTACAGCCCGATCTTCCAGTTTACCTCGAGTTTCAGGATTTAAAAAGTTCAATATTTTGAATACAGCGATGAAATCACTGCCCGTTGTCACTTCAACCCACCGACGTTGAAGGGTTTCGATAGCGGACTCCAGTATATTTTCAACTTCTTCTCTCGATTTTGATTCCTCTGGAGTATTATTCTCCCCGTTAGCGTGTTCCGAGAAAAGTTCAACTGCTCTGGCCAGAAACCTAACCGGACTCCGCCTCATGGCCCATTTCAGCTCTCCTGCCAGCGTCTTAAAAATATTTGCAGTCATTTCAACACCTAAGTTTTGCAGTCCCTGTAGAAAAAAATACAAGCAAACCTTATCAACATCTAATTTCATGATCATTCGCCAACATCCACAGCAGATTATATTTACGATCCGGTTGCTTACGTGAATGGCTAAGAATAAACTTTGAGGGTTTTGAGAATAATTTCCCCGTTGAATAAGGTTACAAATTCTCAGGAACCTCTCATCCATTTTCAGCGCTTCAAACTTAACAGTCGGATCATTAAGTGAGAACTGTCCCATTCGTGACAAGATAATACAAGCATGCTTCAGAATGAGAGTCGGCGAGTCTGAAAGTTCCAGCAACTCCTGTGGTGACTTTGCCCTCAAAAGCTTAGACTCCAACAGAGCCGGGAATGGTTCCGTTTCCCATTTACTCCCAGACTGTACATTCCCTACGGAGGGCTTCAACCATCCCTTGGTGGATTCTGCATCTTGAACAACCGTCCCCTTCAAAATCGGCTGCTGGATAGGAATTTCTTCACTCAATTCTATAAGCAGCCTCTGTTTGGATTCCAACTGCTCTTTCGACGTGACTGCTGGTATCGGGGCTTTTGCATTCGATACCCTTGAGCAGGATGTACTTAAGTCACAACGGATCTTAAGACCCTCCGGAACCCGAACGATTCTTCCACTTCTTCCATAACGACCTGCCGCTACAGATGACGCATTCTGTCTTAGCAGAAAGTGGGAGTATAGGGTCAAAGTTCGGCGGTGCATATTGTTCGTTTTTGTCTCTGAAAAAGATAATACGATACAGGTCAATGATTGATTACATAAACTTCAATTCGCAATTCCTCAAGCGTTCGGCAATCGACTGTGGACTGGACAAACTTCTTACACACCGGGTAACATACAATACAGAACAGCTACATACAATACAGAACAGCCAATCGTCTATTCTTGCTACAAATGGTAAATTATGAATTACGAATATTACGATGTACTTACATGATCTTTAAATCACTGTTGATTTAAAACTTTGGTGTTTTTTAGTGTTTCGGCTGTACCCTACCGTACCGAGCTTCAATCCTCTCCCTTGCCAATGCACTTTGAAGTCAGCGTGTGGGTTGGAAACTATAATGTCAGTAACCTAATTATCAATTTGAACAAAGGGTTCATGATTGATTTATAAGTTTATAGTCCGATAGTTTTTCTGAAACATCTCCTCATCCCAAACTCCCAAGGTTCCAACCGGTGGTGGAACCTTCATTTGAATACTGTACAGTGGAACATGTGCTTTCATCTTGTGTTTCCGTATCTGGGGCACCCTGACTGTGGTGGAACCCGAGTCGAGTGACAAACTTTCCATTTATCACCCACACTGACCACTATTTAATATGAGCTAAGCTAATGATATGAATCTGTGTAGGTAATAAGAATAAAATGTGATTTAATCACATGAGTAAAAGGACCAATTCACTAATAGTTAAAAGTGTGAGAAGGCATTTTATTTTATTTATTTTACAAATGAGTAATCCACTCGAGCAAACTGTTACATCATGCATCATGCAAATTGTAAATAGTTCACACGAACTGTGCAGTAATAATAATTACAATGACACATTTAATAATTATCGGTGAATACGACATATGTATAAACGGAATAGCTGTCACTTCATGAATTTAATTTGAGAATTTTGATGCATAAAACTTGGAGGAAAAAATAGTTCAGATAGGTAGTAGGTACCTAGTTCAGCTGGGGATTGAAATTAATTTTGATAGTCCGTGTCATATAGTTGAGAAAATAATAACTCAAATCAATCGGGTACAGAGATATGAGTTTCAGAACAAAATAAGGATGCCAAAGTCCACGTATTCGAAAGCCCGTCATGAAATCAGGAAAGAAAATGTGGCTTAGGTGACAATGACACAATTTAGACTGACAGTATCAAGAGTTGAGCTAACGAAGACGAAGGGGCGTCGAGTGATAAAATGACTTGCGGATTGTTAGGTATTAGGGTGAGGTTGAGGTCAATTTATTTTTTGAGCCGATTTCTTCGCTTTAATTAATGCTGCTAGTTCCTATAAAATAGCAGAAAAAGATCGGATTATAGTTGACATCACTTAAAATCGATAATTTTGAATTGATGTCCCAGGTTTAGTATTTATCATTACCTTAAAACGGGCCATGCATTCTTTCTTATTTCGGCCAGGAACACAATCAGCAATCCTATCCCATCGATCTGAGTGAGAAGAAGGGTAAGTTTTGAGGGCCTGCTCTAATAATTTCTGCTCGTCTGCTGTCCACGGTTTCATTGACAGATCGGTTTCTGAAGAGGAGGATTTTTGGGCCGCTTTTACTTTAACTGCACTTGGTCCATCTGAAACGTCAAAATGTAGCAGAATTTAGATTCAGGTTCGAAGTTTTTAATAAAAACCCACGAGCTATTAGCTATAGTTATTAACCTGGTTCACGAGTCGTTTCTGGTGCTTCTACTCTGACTGAAGTGTTTATATTTTTCTCAAAGACTGCAAATGCCTTATTATTTGCTTCTTCTTTCAAGGTGTTCTTCGAGAAGTCAGACGCTTTCAAGTCTTTTGCTTTTGCTAAAACCTCTTTTGGAGATCGCCTTCGTTTTTCAGGGCCGTGCTGTTGTATGAAGTTTGCTACTACGTCCCATCTGGCAAAATATGGTATTATTAAACTCATATTCACAAACAGATTAGAATCTTAAAAAGTGTTACCGTTGAACTGTTCCAGCAGGAAACACATTGACCGCCTTAATTAGTAGAACCAATTCCTCCGTACTCCATTCTTCCAGACCTCCATTACCCACTCCATTGTTAACTCCGTTTCGACTACTGGTAACAACTTTAGCCGTTTCCGCCTTTTCCTCAGCCAGTTTTAAGTTTATTTCCTTAGACTTCTCAAGAAAAGCGGCAGTTGCTTCCTCAAGATTTAAAGTGGAGAGTTTCTTATTAAGTTCTTCAAATCTAAAAACAAGAAAAAAGGGACTTTCTCAGTTAATATCATGTCACTCATCTAATGCATAATGGGGATATCTTACTCGTTCACAGGTAGGACTTCACACAAAGTTTCCATATCTCCCATATTGTCTACTGTGGTTTGATCATCTACTCCATAGTAATTATTTGCCTTGCAGACGGTTCGTAGATCTTTTCTTAGTTTCTTCAGTGCTTTTTTTACTATTTCTTTTTCTTTCTTTGCGACTAACTCCTTTTCCTTATCCTCAGCTTCCTGCTTCTCTCTTTCGATTCGGGCTTTTTCTATGGAATCTTGTCGTATCTACAAAAGACCAAAATGGATAACTACAGCAAATGAAACATATTTGCCATGATAAAAATAAATCACTTCAAGGTCTACCTTTTCTTCCAACTCCAGCTTCTCTTTGACAGCCTTCTGCCTCTCCATTTTCTTGTCTATTTTTCTTTGACTATCTTGATCCTTAAATATAGTTATCCTCGGATCCAAAGAATAAGCACAATCTACAGCGTTCCTTATGCGAGTCATTTCTTCTTTCTTCAGCTTGGCCCTGGCAGCCTTGTTCTGCTTATCAATCCACCGCCGTTCCTCTCTACTGTTGATACAAATATTTAAATTAAATTAACAGAGTAGGCCTTGAAACAAAAATAACTGAGGATAGAATACTTACTACTGGCCCTTTTCTTTTTCCTCTTCGTCTAGATAAGAATACTCTCGCCATGAGTCAAAGTCATACCAAAAGGCATAGAACTTCTCAACCTTCTCTCGAGGGGTACTCGGGTTTCCCAATAGTGGGACGGGAAGACGATTAGACCACCGAGAATTTAGCTCAAACCACCTTCCATACACCTTCATCAGAACATAATTAATGCACACTCCTTGCAAATTAAATTCTATTCACAAAACTTTTTTAACTTACAGTAAAAAAGTCGTCTCCGGATGCTAATGTTTTGGGTGGCACAAAGTTATCAAATAATGGATCAATGGAGTCGTAGGCCCGTCGTCTTCCGAGAGTACTAAGTGTTTCAAACGCTTTCACAATACAGGCAAAGTAATCACACTCTGGTATAACTACTTCTCCATTCCCCATCCGCTTATCAGGGTGGTGACGAAGAACACGCAGCCTATCTGCATATACATAAAACAATAACAATGATTAGCCCCAATCTACTATGATGAAGAGTTCGTAAAAACTTACAAGATTTCTTTATATCCTCTTCGCTTGCTCTGTGCCTTAGATGCTTCAACCCTACCACAGCGTAATGGTCTTGATCCTGAATGACAAAAACAACAACTTTAAAATTTCGCGGACACTGAACAATATGTCACTACACGATTACATCAATCTATTTTTATGTATTTCGGTTCTTCAATTACACATTACCTTCCACTCGGTGGGCTCTAAGCTCCTCAAGTAACTCATATCCTCTTCGGTGTCAACTTCATAAGTCTGCGGCCTGTCAGCATTCCATTTCCGCTTCTTCTGCTCCAATTTCAGCCTCCGGAGTTGGAGAAATCGCTCCCCTCCAGCCTCCAACGGCTTGAAAAGCACATCTACCAAAAGATACCATAAAACATTTGTAATAACCTATCTACAGCTCGGACCATACGCTCTTATACATTATATGACAAACAATATACCTTCTAGAGTTGCAACAGTAAGAGAAGAGTCCACAAAATCCTTTGCCGGTAAGTTCCGCTGTCTTGCCATCCTGCCTGCAAAATCAAAAATCGAACAAACGCACGTTACACTCCGATTCCCTAATCTGTAATCCTACAAATTTGAATAATCACAAATCAGGAAATCCTTCAAAAACTCTAATCGAAATCAATAACTAGCAACTTCAAACTTACAATCCACAATCCAATTCTTCTCTCAATCCACCGTCCTCTTCAAATACAAGACCAAACAGAAATTGGAAATGAAGAGAAGTGAACCTTCACAACACTTCAGCCTTACCAACCTCGTTCTTTCGGTGGAGTTAGCTGTCGTTGCGAAATGCGAACGTTTCTTTCTCCCGAAGTTGCTTGATGTATTTGTGTGGTTTTTTTAACGAAAAATTTACGAAATTTCTGGAAGTTTCTTCGTAATTTGTTGCACACGAAAAACAACGTGGTTGAGAGGAAAATTGAACGAGGGACAAGGAGGAGCAGGTAGAGCGCGGACTGCTATTGCAAGCCTTTGAATCCTCCGCACAACTCAACTTTTCACCCACGGGGCACCCACACCACTTTTTCACTATTTGGCCAGGAAAGGAATTTCAGTTCTTCAACTTCACCTCTATCTCCTTGATCTGCCTCAGGAGATCCTCCAAAACTTAAATTGTAAGTTGTAAATATTTGTAAATTATTTACGAAATTCTCCTTAGTTTGTGGGGGATCAAGGAACGTATCTTTAAGTACCTACGGATTCTGTAGCGTGCAACTACAAAGGTGAGGCGTTAAGTTCAGAGAAGATTTTCAGAAAATCACAAAATCACAAATGAAATTGTCCACCTCAATTTTCTGTTTTCATGTTTGTACATTTTGTATGTGTTTTTGATTCTTGTGTTTCATTTTGATTGTGGTGTTGTAATATTGAAATGTAGTGTAATTTGTAATGATGTTTGAATTGTTCATAGTAGCTAAGACAACTTTGACTTTGGACTTGAGTACGGATTAAAATGGCTGCTGTTGGAAGAATGCAGTTGTTGAAGCTGGCTCAGGGCTCATGGCTGCCGATGAACGGAGCCTCGAAGACCTTGGGGGCTACTCTGGGGGTTGGAGACGATCAGAAGCGATGGAATAGCAAGAGCGCTAGATTAGCTAAGGTAATGGATTTAGAGTTCAGAGTTAAAGTTCGAAGATAGACAATTATTACTAAAATTAATGGATGGTCAATGGTCATGGTTTAAAGTCAGGGGTGGGGCAACGGTGTCAATATGTGGTGTGGAAGATTAATTCAATTTTATATTTCTGTAGATTCTACCGAGGGCAAAGTATGGAGGAAGGCATACTGTGACCATGCTACCGGGTGGCGGTATTGGACCAGAGTTGATGGGCTATGTCAAAGAGGTTTTCAGGTTGGTTTGTTTGAAGAGTTATTTGGAATCAGCAGTTACGGGAGAAGGTTCAGTATTCATTAAGATACATCTTTTAACGTGTTGATTTTTTTTTATAGATATGCTGGTGTTCCTGTTGACTTTGAGGTAGTTAATATCGATTCAAACATTGAGGGAAATGAAGACCTCGAGGAAGCTATCACGTCCATCCGGAGGAATGGTGTGGCTCTCAAAGGTACAGAAGAACCTTTGGAATTAGAAAATGTTGTTAGGATTAAGGATTAACAGATTGTACAGTTTTTTTAATTTCAATTTGTATGTTCCAGGAAACATTGAAACAAAAAGTCTTAGTCCCAACGTCCTTTCTAGGAATGTGGCCATAAGAAATGAGCTGGACTTGTTTGTAAATGTTATTCACTGCTCCTCTTATGAAGGAGTAACTGCACGACACCAGAACGTTGACATTTACGCCATTCGCCAAAATACTCAAGGAGAGTACGCTATGTTAGAGCACGAGGTATAATATAGCTGTTCTAAAGTTTTATTTGAAAATCATCACAAAATTACATTACCCAATGGACCTGCTATGTATCTTTTTAGAGTGTTCCGGGAGTGGTGGAATGTCTAAAAGTCGTAACGAGGGATAATTGTGAACGGGTATCTCGGTATGCCTTTGACTTTGCAAAGAAGCACGGCAGAAAGAAGGTTACAACGATCCATAAAGCCAATATTATGTGAGTTTATTGAATTATTGAACGTTTTAAATT
Source organism: Desoria olivacea (assembly GCA_034695115.1). Taxonomy (NCBI): domain Eukaryota; kingdom Metazoa; phylum Arthropoda; class Collembola; order Entomobryomorpha; family Isotomidae; genus Desoria; species Desoria olivacea. The sequence goes on from JAQFZA010000118.1 coordinate 25,213, forward strand.
TGTGTGCTGATTAAATATTAATGATTGCAATTTTTTCAGGAAATCGTCAGATGGGCTTTTTCTGGAAATAAGCCGTGATGTGGCGAAAGAGTACCCTGACATAGAACACAATGACATGATTATTGACAACTGTTGTATGCAGTTGGTTTCAAGACCCCATCAATTTGATGTCATGTTGATGACAAATCTTTACGGTACTATTGTTACCAACGTCGTATGCGGTCTGATGGGAGGAGCTGGTCTCCTTTCTGGAAGAAATTATGGAAATGAGGTAAGCATTTCCTCCTCGTTATGGTGGTTGTCAATTATTGAAGATTTACTGATTGTATCGGTTTTGTCTTTCTCCCAGTATGCGATTTTTGAGCCCGGAACACGAAATACTGGAACTGCGATTGCTGGAAAGAATATTGCTAATCCGATTTCAATGATGAATGCAGCCGCAGATCTCCTCCATCACTTGAATTTAGAAAATCATTCAATATGGTTGAAAGAGGCTATCATTCAAACGATTAATGTGGACCGGATTCACACTCCAGGTAGTTATTATATTTTGGTTACTTTAATAGTAATATGTATTTGTTGTTTAAAATGTACGTGTTTGATTGATTGATTTCAATTCCTAAAATAGATTTGGGTGGACAAGCGACGAGTATGGACGTTGTTAAGAATATCATCACTTATCTTCAGCAAAAAACTAAGGTTGAAAATTGGTAGCACTTTTCCTGCGTGTGAATTAAGTACCTGTATTCCCATTTGGAAACGTCTAGTCTACTTGATCAATTGGAAATATTTATAGTGTTCGCCTGTAGTTGGTTTTTCTGGCCGAGGTTGAACTGAGGGATTTTACTGACCCTTCTAGTTCACACAGATTAACCGTAGTCTTCCGTAACGCTGAGATCAGTTAGGGTTAAAATTAATGTGCCTTCTACCTACGATGGAAAGAAATTTGCGTTAGCTAAGTTTGTTATTTTCGTCAGACAGATGCGTCTCTTGTAGTATGTAGATGTAATCAAGGGTGTCAATAGTATTAAGACCAGGGTTTCTAACAAACCGGCTGAATCGGTAAATCGCTATTTTGAAACTTGGTACTTTCGAAGTTTCAGAACATTGTCCTGCTAGAGATTAATTATCCTTGCTAAGCGGTTGCGTTTTTGATAACGATAACACCGTATGTTTTTGAGTGAGATGAAATTTATAACTGACCTAGTCCTCGCACTACCCTCCCTGTCTGCCTATTTATGGTAATATGACACGATTAATGTAATCAAAATCAAATAATTAAAATAAGCTAGTTTTTCATCTTCAATGAGGCAATCAGTCATTAATAAGTCAGCCGCTTAATTCTTTACAAGTCCCGACGGGAATGATCTTCAACGAGAATAAATTACAATAGTGAAATGATTCAACGTTTCGAGGTGCCTAAATCTCATTAGTGGAGTTAATAATAGAAGCTGAAATGGATAGAGGCAAAATTTAATACCAGCTAGTCGTATTTAGCTCGCATAATTGTTATTACTAATGAGTGTAACCGAGTGCTCCTTCATAGTGATTGATGCCGTGTTGTGTTGTATATTTTTCACGCTGCTAATATATAGTATGGACATCAAATTCTGGCTGAACCTCAGAAGGGCGGTTTCTGGCACTAACCTCATTTCACATATAAGTAATAACATACCTAGTTATCTATCGATTTACTTCAGCATGCAGGATAAGTTTATTAATCACTGATAATTCACTGCCAATTGGAATACGTACAGTAGCTTAGGTTTACGTATTGACGATTAGTGCTGTTATATTGTATCGGTTGATGTCGATGCAGTATAGGTCCCTGCCCTAGAGTGTTTGAATGAATTTTTAGCGAGTACGGAACACTGTACTGACAAGATGATGCAAAGGCTTTGGATTTAGTTGGCATTTTTAGTATGGATCTAGCGATACACTTGACCTTAAGTCAATTTTATGTAGTGGTACAACTTAGAGTTGGAATAAGTGCAGATTTGCTTCATCTTCACCCTTCAATTACTTGATTTGCAGGTATTTTGTTTTTTTAAATTTTTCTTACATTGATTAATGCTTTTAAATATCTAATACATTAATAAATACTTCAATAATAATATTAATATTAACTATGCTGGGCTTGCATGGGAAAAAAAACTAGCCATTTTCTGGAATCTCGTACTGGTGTAAGTTAGAAGCTATTATAATCGCGGTATGATATGGGGGCTATGAATGTACAAACGTTGCACGTGTTAAACAAGGTGGCTGGTATAGCACAAGATCGTCTGTGAGTCAATTGGCTTAGGTTCCTACCTGAAACTCGTTAACCTTGCCATTATACTTTCAAATCTTTGCTTTGTTGTGATGCTACCGACTTATTGGGATTCTTCAAATTTTACAGTGATAATGAAACTGGTTGTGTTTGTATATAGGCAAGTATCCTGTAAGGCGGCGGCTCAAGAACGATCGACGCGTTGGAGTGGTCACCGAATATTATGTTTCCAGTATCAATCACATCTTCGTCGACCCCCTAGCACTCATGGATGAATCGCAATTAGTCGGGTTACAAATTATTAACTAGTCACGATCCGTTTCAGTATTTGTTCACGTAACTTAACTAAAACTTAATGTGAACAATGGAAAATTAAAACCTCAATAAAATCTTAGAAATTAATCAAAGAATGTAAATATCTTGACAATAATCTGATTCCAACGACGCCTTTGGCTTTCTTATTTCGCTAATAAAGTTATGGCTGATGCTAGCTAAAGAGTTAAATCCATCCAACTACAATATATGTATGAAATTAGAAGTTCCATATTCATAGGCAGAGTGGGCACTAATGATCATGATTGAATAACAGCCATCCATCTCATTATCATTTACAAACAATAATGGATCATTTATTTAAAACTGAGTATACACCTATTACACATATAGTAAGTGAGTTGTGTAAAATAACTTCCGGTTGAAATTTACGTCGAACACTCATGCAACTTACGAATTTCCTTTTCGAGGGACTTCGGTAAACAACTAAAACTACGTATAATATAATTAGATACATGGCTTTCAAATTTACAATTTTTACTTCAACGGAGTTGTACTTGCATTGTACTACATAAATATAATTCATGTACATCACACTAAACTTTCTAACAACAGATTGGGACAAGTTGAAATCCGTTGACAATACCTTATGATTATGTTCGCATCTCATAAGCTAAGCTACTTAAATTAAATATACTTCATAGATACAGGCCTATAGTTTATTATGCAATTTGTTAAATAATACGTTCGATGATGAGTTTTTGTCCTCCTCCAATGTGATGGATAGAAAACTTTTGAAATTTCCGACGACGCCCATAGTTTTTCAATCATTGCGATGCTACAGTAGATTCGTGTCCTATTCTAAAATATTAATTTTCAGATGAGAGTAGGAGTTTACAGTTATTCCATCGGTTTTCTCTCGTCCATGTGGAAAGGAATCCCTGGATATAGGTAGGTATTGATTTAGAAGATCGGATTCCCTCGTTACTTTGCTGATTCATTCATCCATTTTGGCTTTCTTGTACCCTCGAACAACTGGCTCTCCCGTTCGTTTGACAGGAGCAATGGGCTTACTGAAGGTTGGAAACGCCGTTTCTGATGGAGAAACCAAAGTATTTGGATTTGTGAAAATAATGTGTAGGACAAATTCTAGGACTGATAATAAGCGTAACCCTATATCCCACCTTGGAGCCATCTCACTTGAGTAGCAGGGCCGTATCCCTTTTCATTCTTAGCAGCAATTCGAAAGATAATGGCTGGTTTTGTGGTAGTGTCCACTTGAGCTGAAGCAAGGGACTGATTTGGAACGGTGCATTGGTTGGATGGTCCACAATATACCCTCACAAAGGACAGGCTGGTAGCGCCGGCTTTCACTTCCATCTAAAACACAATTAAATAGAAATAAGGATAATTGAAGTCACATGTTAAAATACAAATTTTTCCACAGTTGAGCTACGCTGACGGTGAAGGAAGCGAAGTCTGGCTAGACTCACCTGAGCTGGATTAGTCGAGAAATTCTGCTTCACTGCTAAGTACACAGAATACTCCAAAATGTCACCATAAGAATTATTAGGAGGCTCCCATGATATCAAGGCCCCATCCAAAGCCTTGGAGATCTTAATTGACGACGGTGCTCCAGGAAAGCCCGGCAAACATGTTCGAAACGCTGAGACCTACATTACAATCATTACATTAGGAAAATCTAAGCTAGAAAAAACTCTGGTCATAACCTTAAAATTAAGCAAGCAATCAGGAAATCACGTCAACTTACTTCGCTCCATGGACCACGGCCACAAGAATTAATTGCGGCTACCCGAAATTTGTATGCTGTCCCTGGCTGGAGCTCTAATCTCTTCTTGATAAATTCCATGTCCTTGCATATATCTGCGTCCGGTTTTAAGGTGCACAGTTTTTCACTGACATTAAAAAACTGTTTTGTTTGGTAAAGAGTATATTTCGTATATACTGCGTCCATCCACCCATCTTTCTTATCTTCGTCTTCTAGTTTTACTTGCAATGGACGAACTACGTTCTGTGTCATTTGGGATACTGATACTGGGGCTGCTGAGAATAAGTTTTCAGATTTCACAGCCCCTAAACTGTTGTTGATATCACTTTGAACGGATCGAGCCGTGCTAACCGCTGCTGAAGCAATAGCCAATGTGCTTAAAGGGTCATTTCCTTCTAAGATGCTGAATAAGTCTTCACCTTTGATAGACTCTTTCCTACCTTCTAGATAAAACTCCCCAGGTAACTTGGCTCGATTGAAATCCATTAAATCGATTCGTCTAGGTTCTTGCGGCAAAATAGATTGCACTGCTTGCGAAGCAGCATCCAATCCTAGAAAACTGGTTGGCTGTTCAGTAGTTTCGTCTTTTCTTGCTAGCACAGTATTAGGTTTAATTTCTTGTTGTTCATTTAGTAGGGAAATTCCTTCTGGATTAATTAGAGAAACATGAACAGGTCCTTCGGAACTAACATTAGAGGCAAAAAATTCTGGAGGTTGGTCTTCAGGTGGAGCGACATCCATTCCATTTGCATCAAGGACATCAGACGATTCCGTTTGACCATTTGTTGGAATATCAACTCCTTCCGCGCTAATACTACCAGCAGGCATTTCGGTATTGATGACATCTGCGATTTCTGCTCCAATACCTTCGGAATTAGAGAATTGAAGTCCATCGATATTTGTGGGATCTAAAGCTTCAGCCTCCGCAGGAAGGCTGACATCCGGTAATATTTGAGTCAACATATCTTGAGTTGATTCTACTTCATCTTGAGTGTTTTCTATATTGGTTGACAAGTCATCTTCTTTGGCTTCCAAATTTGACTCCAATTGCTGTGTAAGTGCATCGCTTACACCAGCTTCTTCTGTATTATTCGAATTTGTTTCTAAACTTGCTGTGTTCTCATCTATTGGATCTGCTGCCCCGCCTCCTTTAAGCTTCAACCACGAATGTCTCCATGAGAATCTTGACGCGTGGCTATAAATCGGAATTCCTCCTCCTTTCAAGCCCAAATTTCCTACGTCTCCGCCACCTTCCACCGGAACTCCATTTACACTAGAGGAATCGTCGACTTCCATTGATTCTGCATTACCACCATCTACTCCCATCAATTCAGCTGCTTCTTCGGCAGTCAGTGTGTCTCCAAAACTACCTAGGCTAACACCTAATGCGTCTGCTTCTTGAACATTGACTTCTTGTGCTGACGATTCCATGGGGCTATCTATCAGCCCACTTTCAGTTGCTAGAGCTGACAGTTCAGCATCAGTTTTTGCAGGACCTTCAGAAGTTGCTAAAGTAAATTGACCGGCTGTAGCTGAGGCTTGTGCACCTGGTTGGCTAAAAACGTAGACTCTAGATTTGTCCCCGGTTGGGGCGCCTGCCCCAACAGATTGAAGAATTTTACCCCCTCCTGCTGTTGATAAAAACGCAAACTTCTGGCCTCCGGCCGTTTGAATAGCGATAGGCTTTCCTTGAAGTTGCAGTTGCTGTTGGCCTTGCTGGTAAATTTGAGGCAAGTGAACAATCTGACCACCTTGTGTTATGTACTGAGTTGTAGGCTTAGATGTTGTGAAGGTCATTGTTTTAGCGGGTGAGCTAGAAGTACCTGCAACAAGTGTCATGGGCTTCGTTGAAGTAGTAGATGGACCAGGCGATGATACCATTATCATTTTCATTCCTTGAGTTTGGATGGTCCCTCCTTGAACTGAAATCAATTAAATTACAAAGTTTAATCCTGACTGCCAATTACATTTTAAATTTTTAGATAACCTTGAAATAGTAAACGACGCTCTTACTTGATGAAGCTGAAGTCTGTCCAGCTAACGTCGTGGTTAATCCTTGCAAATTTCTTAGAGCTGAAGCTTGAGTAACCACAACATACTGGGTACCCCCTGCAGTTCGACCAGTCATCACCGGTCCTGATTTTGTCAAAACATAGGTTTGCTGTTTCCCTGCTTCCAGTACTCCAGACTGCTTGTTGACTGTCATTAAACTAGTTCCTTGACCAGGTACTCCCAATACTGGTTGTCCTTGCTGATTGGTTCCAATGATTGTTGCTTTACCACCAAGCACACTTCCTCCAGGAGTCATCAACTTTATAATATTGGTTCCTTTCGTTCCGGCACCGACCGTATTTTGTTGCTGTTGAATTACTTTTTGTACCTGTGCCTGTGTAATCATTCCTTGGCTGGTCTTGAGTACGGTATACATCTGCTGCCCACTCGCAGTATTTCCAATCACACCACCGGGTTTTTGTACGATAATCTGTTTAACATTAGATCCTTGTGACATATTTCCTTTCATAATTGCTTGTGCTTGGGTTGGATTGACGAATCTCACGGTCTGCATGGCCCCACCAATGCCGGCAACCTTAACGTTAGATGAGAGCATTTGTCCAGCAGTGCCTGACTGAATTACTTTAACCGGTGTCTGGATCTTTTGAGTTGCTGCTGCAGCAGCAGCTAACGCATTCAAATTCGAAGCTGTCTGTCCTGCACTTGCGGAGCTTCTAATTATTGAGGGCGATGCACCTTGCGGTCTGATGGAACTAATTACTGGAGGAGCAACTGGATTTCGAAGTCGAACTATTCCTCGAACGCCAGCGTTGGGTGTTGCGACTCTTGTGACGGCTCTAGCAGCAAATAATGCGTTACTTGCTGTTCCAGCCATATTCGCTGGTAATGAGACAAGGCTGGAAGCGGCTGGTAAGTTAGCTGGAGTCGGGGCGCTTGACATGTTAATATTTTGTGCCGCAGTTAGCGTCACATTAGTAGGTGAAGCCGCTGGTACGTTTGGAACACCCAAGCTCACTACAGCTGCTCCCACTGCCGAGTCCCGCCGAACAGAGACTGGAACCAGATCAGTTGCGGATGGAATATATGATTTAGCAGGCATCGGAGTCATTATTGGACCGGAGGACGAAGGAACTGTTCCAGCTAGGGGGGCTGCTCCAGTCGGCAATGCTTGGGCAGACGGAATGGGACTAATTGATTCTTTTGGATGCTGCTCATATTTGCAAATTTGAAGAAGATATCCATCAGCTCCCGGGACTGCAGGCCACGTTACTTCTAGCATGTTGGTAGCAGCTCTAACCAACTGTACCCTGTTCGGGACAGCTGGTTTCTCTACTTCCAGATACCAAAGGTCCTTACAACATACCTATATAAAAAATACAGCACGATTACAATTTGCTGATGTTACTTTTAAAAAATTAAGAGAGGAGAAAAAGCAAATATGTTGAAACTGACCCTAACCTGATTATTCCAAGCTTTTCTATAGCCATCACGTCCAGACCAAACATAAAGTCGTGTGTGTATAGCAACTGCACAGTGTCCAGCTCTGGCTCTTGGAATGGAATCATCTAATAGGTCCATGTGCACATTTTCCCATGTCATGGTGTCTGATTGGAATAAGAAAACAAAACATAAGATATTGACATGCAAAAACCGTCGTTCTATTACAGTTTTATATCAATATGTGTACCTATATTGAGAACAGCCAAAGAATTTGTGCACTTCCATTCCTTTTCGTGAACATTAGTTTTTACATCATCGATCACAAGAGGAACCCATCCCCCAAATACGTACATTTTATTTCCAATCAACGTTGAGCTATGTAAAGATCGAGGCAACGGGGTTTGCCCGAACATTGGCGGTTTTACCCAGGTCATGCTGTCTGAAAAAGGCAAAATAAATAAACATATTAAATTTCATTCTCCACTTTCAGTACAATATATGTATTAAGTAATCAATTACAAGTTAATGCACTAACCCATCATAAGCATCCAAAGGTCTCCAAGACGGCAGCCACTCATCCCTCCAAAGATGATTAGTCGTGGCTCACCTCCTTCCTTAGTAGTATAAGCAACGCAGGTGTGAGATTCCCTGGGAGATGGGGCTTGACCAAAGGTCACAGGTATATCCCATGAGCCTGCTCCATTTGAGACCAGTTGGAGAATGAATAGGTCATTCAAATACCGGGGTATGTTATTTTTCGGATCTTCACTCTCATTTGCAAGACCACCGAAAAGGTACACCTTATCATTCAGCAGGGTGAAACTGTGGCCTAGACGTGGACATGGAGGATCTGCTGATCGAGGGGCTTTCGGTTTCAGTTTCTTCCATTCCCACCTAGAAGCCTAAACTCCACAGAAGAATAACATGTTATGTCATCGTAATTATTGTTTAATATATTTAGCCTCCAATCATAATATAATACGTATAAAACAAACCATTGTGAATCTTACACTGAGTTCATGAAGGTCGTTGGAGTACCGTCCATACTCGACCATTCCACCGAACACTAGCATCCGTGTTCCATCAACTACAAACCCGTACGCTGCACATCCTTGCGGAACTTCACCCTTTACATTGGGAGTGTACCACTGATTAGTCACTGTAAGTAAAACAAACGACAAAGAATATATTACAATTCCTCCATCAACAATCAATACATTCCCACTTTCCGTCACCTCGTTGTACGTTACTTTTTGAATATTCACAGTTACTTCAGAAAATTTTGAAACATCTGACATGTGAGCCGAACAAAAACCATAAACAGCATACAAAATTCAAAACCTACTCGTATTGTAGACATGAAGTTCATCAACAATTCCTTCGTTTCCTCCCCCAAATACAATCATAAGATCCTTAATTGCCACAGCCCGGTGTCCATGACGGGGTCTCGGTTGAACTCCAGTAGTGTCTGTCACCTTCTTCCACTTCAGAACCGGTGGGGACCCACTCGGGTCGGGATTCAAGTCACCGAATTCCGACATCTTTCTACGTTCGTTTTGTACTCTTAACTTTGTACCTTTCGCAGCTTCTTCTTTCAATCCCCTTAAAAACTACAACCAACAACAAACAAGAACATTCATGACACAGTCCACAGGAACTAGGAAGTATGAAGTAGAAAGTCGGATAAGTTTTCTGTATTCAACTTATTTTTGCAAGAAGAATAATTCAATTCCAGAAAATCGGGAGTCTTATTCTCCAAATTATGAATTATGCTCACCTCACTCAATTCAACTTTCAGGATTTAATGAGAAACCCTTAAAAAATGAAAGAATCCGACCGTATTCACTATTCTACGAATGCACAATGTGAAGTTCCTGGGAACTTGGGATTGTTTAATGAGCACGGAAGGAGGACGGGGTCAAAGGACTCAAGTTCATGTAGACCATCAACATATCGAAGGGTCAGTGTGCCCACTGGGGTAGTCTTAAAGTCCTTGACACAAAGTGGTTGACAAAGCGGGAGGACTATTTGGTTGTGGACAAAAAGGAAAGTTGGAGGAGGCCGAGAGATTTCGGCACTTGGACAAGAAGGAGCGGGTAAACAATTCACAATTCATTGGCCGCCCTGTGGAGAACGCCATCACACAATTCCTCTCACCCTCTCACCCGTCCTCACGATTCCTTTCCTCCTCTTCTCCCGTCCCTGGGAAGTTGGTGGTGGTGGTTGTGGAAGAACAGACGAACTTTAGCACCGTGGCTTGAAAACCTAGAAGCAGAACTCTGCCGCCAGAGCCGAGCAGAGGTTGTTGTATCTTTGTGTATCTATTGGTATGGAGGGGGATGGATGTGATTTAGTTTGCGTGTGGAAATTCCCCTATTTAAGCTTTATAATGGTAGGCGCTTTTTAATTCTAATCGACGCTTGTGCTCTTTGACAACGTTAACTGCTTTTTTAGACTTTCGACAAGTCATAACCTTTTTCCGCAACGTCGACAAAGCTCCAACTCCGTTGGGTCTACTCGAGTAAAAGGTTAAATATGAAGTTTAATGGCTGTATACTACTTTTATTTTATAAAAATATATCCCCTGCATCAAATATGATAATTGCTTCAACAAATTGTATGTCTTTGAATACCCCATGCATACAAAATATTTCAGTTATCAAAAATTTTCTGTTCTAAGATAATATTTATGTATTATGTTTTAGTTAGGGTTGCTTGTGTACTTTGTGGAGTTGCGGTGTAGTATAATTGTTGCGGGTATTTTCAATACGACATTAATCTCCCCTCATAGGAGAATTGTGGAATTTAGCTTGGAAGGATAGAGCCGAGTGAGTGAGCGCAGACGACCAGAAACTTGTCCTTTGTTGACGTGTGGATTTTATATTAGAGAAAATGCTTTCCCCAGGAGAAAGATTCCAATGTTTTAAAGAATGCTTCGCTTCCCACTGTTGTCGGGTGATGTTTGGAGATGATTTAATACATTTTTAATTAATCGGATTATCATGGGCTTCAGAGGAACCAAACCTAGCCTAGATCGCAGTCTACAAACTGATGAATCCGATGCATGATAACTTATCATGTATCGGCTTCATGGACTTTTTCTTCTGAGATTTCATTAAATCAACCTAAATCACACCAAAACACTAAGATCACACAGTTAAAAGTAAGTCACAAATCCAAACTTCATCACATTGTCATGGGATTTGTGGGGTTGAAGTATGATTTACAAAACTCTGAATTGTACGCCTTTTTAGAAAAATATAACCAAATAAAAAGAGTAAAACATTCGTATAAAATCAGCGCTGATATAAATAATCTTTTTAAACTGTAAAGGTTTTTAGTCATTTCATTTTTAAATGGTATGGTTAGTTAAAAATTTCAGGAAAGGCTCAAAGATCGATTTCGTCACTCACCTCTACGTACCATAAATAATGTAGTACATATGTATCATATTCAGGGGCATGTAATATGATTTTCAAAAGAGCAGGAGTCCCTTATTGATCATCCGGAAATCCTAAGTTGGGTTTGCCATTTGCTTACAATCCTGGAGATTGACGTTTCAAATCGACTTTTCATCGACGCAGATTTTCTATAAAGTCTTTACGAATTTGTTGTAGGTATTTAATGTGAAATTCTCCCCTTTCTGCTCAATTACCTTTCCAAGCTGAGGATGAACAGCCTAACTCTAAAGTCTCCTGCTTTCACACTTTTCTCCTGTGAAATAAATGAGTAGCTTTCGCTAGGGATGTCTCAATTAGCCCACAACTACAATCTACTAATGCTCAAAATCCTCCTAATTCTTGGATTCTTGACCTGTACTGTCAAAGCCAGTACTTCCTTGGAAATTTAATTGGCTTTCCATGCAATAAGATAATTCCTGTGTCTAATGTCTGTATGTAGCTTACCCTCTGTTGATTTTGATGTTCTGTAATCGTTTTGACGACGGAAATAAGTATTAGTTTGCCACGGAAGAAATAGAAATACGTAGCACTGATACCCGCTTTACAACTTACGGTAACATTTACTTCTGAAGATTAAGCTTACTTTCTATTACATACTACTTTCTTCATAAGCCTCAGCATTGCAAGGCTTATTTTTAAAGAGTCGAGATAGTTTCACCGGAAATTCATGGAAGATATTTACATATGAAAATATACAAATCACATGAACCAAGGCACAGGGTTGAACATAAATCCAATACCTTATTGACTACTATTTACTAAATTTTAGTTTAAACATTTTTTAAATTGAAAGCAACTGAAATATAATTTTCCTTAGTTTGTATTCCTGAAGAAGTTAGTTGTGAGTGACACTACGAAAGCTTGAAAAAAACTACCAATGTCTTCCACGAAATCCGATGAAGCTAATTCTTACCTACTTCTGAATTTCCTGTCCGATTAACCATTTTTTTAAATGAAATTTGTCGGCTCAAATTACATCCGCTTCTTTTTCATCTCTAAAAACGCAAGGCAACTTTCCGTTTGTAAAGTTACGTTTTATTCGTAAGTAAAGTGTCCTAGAATATGAATCGATTGCTCTCGGTTTTTACATGTCATAGTTGTCCGAAAAATTAGTTTCACATGTTGTTCATCATTTATTATTCATTTTAAAACATGAATGCACTTTTAAGGTTCTAAAAAGTTGTTTTCTTTTGGATTGGGAAAAGCGATTTGCATTATCCTTATTCTAAGGTGCAATTTTGACAGAAAATAGTTTCAAAACATAATCTGAATTACAAATGAACATATCATTTGAAAAATATTGGTAAAAGAAAATCAATTTAATATTCTAGTTTCTTTTCCAAAAGTCTTCCAAAACTGTAATATTTTCATCTTCAACCAATTGATTCTCGGATGCACAATCATGTTTGAACGGGCCAGGCACTCAGTGAAATGAAATTGATTTTTTAATATTATTGTACTATATTGTATTATAAAAACATTACATACTACACATTTTCATATAATTAACATTGACAACCGGTGACATTAATTTATATATTTTTAAATTGTCTAATCAATAAAAATAACAAAAATCGCTGCTTCCAACTTCTACAATTTCTGGTTTTATTAGATCTGAAAATCCATTAATATCTAATGTGTTTAATGATACAGTCCTAGGTAACTTATTCCACAATTTTATCCCTCTTAAATGTGATGAAATGTTCAAAAGATTCTGTCAGACTTAAGTGCAATTGAGATAGTCATGACATTATCCGATTTCCAACAAATGCAGACTGAAAGGCACTTAATAGGCGAAAACAGTTCCATAACCCAACATTAATTGTGGATCAACGAGCAATTTTTATTTTTATTTTTCACAGCTAGTTCATTTAACCAGACTAGACTCTTACCTGAATCTTTACATTAACTTTTTTCAGTATGATTCCCTCTAAAAAAATAACAGAAAAGAATCCCAAAATGCCGGCTGCAACGATTTTCATACCATAAAAGATACATACATCTAAGCAATTCGAATGCAACGTACTAAATAGTTTTTTCAATGCTTAGTAAAGTTTCGATATAAAATTCTCAGGCATAATCTATTCAAAGATAACGCAACCTAATAATCCTAGAACTGATTCATACTCGTGCATATTCGACAAATATCCAAACCGGAGTTCCTTTATACAATAAATCGTGAATGTCATGAATGACAGGTTTAGGATTATAGACTGAAATAAATCACACCTTTGCATGTTTAACATAATAATGTCGATGCCATAGGAATTCCATGTTGACTGGACAAAAGTACAAATTCCATTCATTTAATCACCAGATTGATGATGAGACCTCATCTAACATTTTGTTTTCCACTCCCTCAGAATTTGAGAGACACAATGTCGAAATCTATATACATACCCTATATAGAAACAGGGTTTTCGCAAAAAGTGAATCATGATGATTACATTTACACTACTTCCTATTTTAAATCTGAAATCTAAAGGAATGATCAATGATCTGCTTTTGCATATCAGAACAAGTTGGTCCCTCCCATAGAATTTGATAACCAACTCCAATACAATATAATGTCTCCTACGAATTACGATACCGAACCGACGGACGCAATGCCAAGCATCAGGCTCAAACCTCATCAATCTACATAATATATTTCTGTTCTACGTAGAAATGCATACGGGAAGGAGGACTTACTGCGGGAGAATGGCTGAAAAAGCCCACATAACAAACACCTTTACTTTGTATGTATATCCAATTCCATTCAAGTTAGTTACATAGGTTTTTATGAACTTGCTCATCTATCTCTCCATTCTATGGAGGAATGGATGGATGAGATTCATGAAGGGGTAAAAAATCCATCTGAAACTAAATGTAAAGAGATACATATTTTGCTGTACTTTTCATTCGGGGGAAGTTCCTGAAGAAGAGTCGAGGATGGACAGACGAGAATGGATGGATGTTGTTATAAGTATAAGACTCTTGTAAACTGTATTATTGGTGGTAGTATCCTTGGCGTAGTTTTACTTTACCATCCTTATGATGATGGGGTGACATACATGAACAACAAAAGAAAATGGATCCCCAGAAGAAGAAGACGAGGAATCCCACGTAATAAAGAAACATCCCCGAAAGAACCTTATAAATCCTTTAATCCTTACAGTCCCTAAAGTTGAGGAGAATCTGTAGAATCTAGAGGTTACCTTCCATCATCCCCATTCCCTTTCCATGGAGGGTAGGAAAACATTGTATATTATGTTCAACTATGTAGCAGGAGGATGATGATGATGATGATGAGATCCTCAGGAATGGGTCTCTATTCGACAACTTGGACTCTATCTAAGTAAGGAGATAGGGGCAGGTATGGGCACCACTCTAGAATCCTGATGAGGACCAACACCAACAAAATGTATAAACTATGTGAATTCCTTTTGGCGAGTCGTCCATATAGTTGGTACTTAAATGCCTCACAGATATGCTCATTCCATCCAACACGAAGCATAATAAAAAGCTTTTTATGAATAGTTTACCTTATAACTCTCGAAAAATGTAGCTGGCCATGTACAGGAGATGTAAGTAACACATAGTCACATAGCAGTTCGGTACTATGTCTGTCTCTGGCCATTATCCCTTCCTATCTATGGGCTGGCCTACAGAAAATACTTTGTATGTTTCTATGTACATGTACCACCTATTCAGTTTTTTTAGCTTTAAACATTATATATACTATGTATATACAAGAGACTGAATCATTAGTATAAACACATAGAACATAGGACGGGCAGGGCCCATCGAAATCAAAAGGCACACTTGGGCTTTTAAACAAATTAATTCCCGATCATATTATTACTATACGAAATCCATTATTGTCAACCCGTGCGAAATTTCCACTTGTTACCGTCCTCACTCATTTGTAGTAAGTACAATCATGATGGCGAATAAGGAACTGTGACGATCCATGTCCATCACATATTGGTCAGAGTGTCAGAAAAGAGATGTTGAAATTTCAATGTTGTTTATTCATCTGGGGAGTTAGAGTGTAGAAAAAGGGTGATTCATAATTAATCAACATCAGAGAATCATGGCTGATTTAGGAATTTTAACGTGGAGGTTGTAAGGTGTCAAGATTTTAAGTGCTAGTTAAAAATGACACTTTTCCTATAAACTGGTTCTTTTTCCCATCATTTACATCCCTCGTAGAATAGGTACACCTACTCTTCAGTTTGCTGTCGGAAATTCTGGTTTCCATTTCGTGTTCAAGGAATTAGTTCAGTTTCTACAAAGTTTTTGACTCTTCATTTTATAGCTCTAAACGTATTGGAATAGCATTCCAGCTGAAATTTTGTTGAGAATTTTGTTTGAATATTTCCATTTCGATTATGTTATTCATCTTCCTGTGATTGTGGGGTGTGAGAATTTAGAATGCTTCTCAAATTCCAATGTAAATTGTGCTTGTGGTAACAGAAAAAAGTTAAGGATGAATCGATGATTGAATGTTGAGCCATTGAAACAAGACTCGTTTTGTCAGACCTTATCGAAATTCCAAGAGATTGGATGGGCTGAGTCATTACGATGATAACAGACCGTATATACGTATTGAGGATAACGTCATTTTGATTTTTGACCAGTTCCTGGCAACAAGTGAATATACGAATCGTGTTCAAAAGTTTCTGGCAGCTGTCCATTTATCAGAAAAATAGGAAGATTGGGGAAATGTTGCAATGTTTTCGTACATGATTTGATTGACCAGTGATTTAATCCCAAGAAAATTTGGTTCTTCGGGTGATTTTGTAAAATAGCAAACGCAGCTATTGGAACATAATTTGTCAATCAACATTGTTTATTGTGATGACCTCGGGAATCCGTTTATGATATTAGCTTTTATGATATCATGGATAAGAACAACTACTAATGGATGCCGTAGGGGTTAAATCTTTAAAGGTAACGTTGTCATTCTGACTTTTTGACATCCGGTTGTATTTTAGTACATGTTTATGTATTGTGCAACTAATTATCCGACATTTGGGACTTACGTATTAAAACAGGCATTGGGGCAACAGGTGGTTTTGGTAAGTTAGGTACATAGTACAGGAGTAGGTAGTTTGTGTGCATGGCCGATTATTAACACCCGGGTATTTCTCGGGTATCAGCCCATTTTCTTCCACTTCTACCTGTCTGTTTGCTTTATTCAGTTTCTGCCGACAGGGTACCCAAGAATGAATTAGCTATAAAAGGATCTTATAAAGATTTTTGGCTATTTTCGTTTTCGCAAAGTGTTGCACAGTAATGTACAGAAAAGTACAAATTAAAACAATAATGCATTTTCCTTTCCTCACAATGTCTTGTAGTCGGCGATACCTCAAAGTATTATTTCTTTGACACTGACATTATATATTCCTGAAGGTGACTGTAACTAACAGTCGAAAGTTCGAATAGATACCAAAATCATTTGAACCAAGTCCTTCATCCGTAAAATGTCTCAATTAAATACTACACAAGGATGGAAGCAACTTCACCAGACAATAAAACAATAATCTTAATCTTAGTGTAATAGAGTTAAACACTAGATAAAAAAATAATGTGTTGGATTTGTTCATACTTTTCTTAGCTTTTTTGAAGTACAAGAGATTTTAATTTGAAATGTTCAAAAAAATGCTGGAGAACTGTTATGGCATTTTTGTTAAGGTCATGTCAATTACCTGCCGAAAGGTCAACAAATCAATCCAGGTCTATTTTGAGTACTTATAATTGTTATAATGTTCTACAATTAATATGCAATTTAGTTTCATTATTTTTGTGGTGAAGATGATGCATTTTCATTTCCATTCTTTTCCATTCATGTTCATATCAATTCTGATTTACAAATTAAATAAATCCGATTGGGATAGAGGAATAGAATCAGTAGACATGGATTGAAATGCCCTAGATGAGATAGATTGATAGATTTTACGAATATGAAATACTTTATTTTAGTCAAAGATATTGTATCTGCAGCTATATGTTCTGAATCATATAATTTTCATCGTCGCTCTGGTTAACAAAAGGATATACCAGTATGAATTCAAGTCTTTTCAATGTTGATTTAATTAAATCAAGCATCCGTCAAATGTACAGCTTGCAAATATTTTTTTAACAAATTGAGTCTACCTTTTTAAACTGTATCCTTTCATTGAAAATATGGGTCACAAAATAAGCCAGGATCTACGTATTTCGACTGTTTTAAAAATATTTACAAAACAAGAGAAAATTACATTAGGTATACCAGATTGTCAAAAAAGCGATTGCTGTTTTGAAATCCTCGGTTCAAATGACATAAACATTGTTTCCTTCCTACAGACATAATTTATTCATGGAAGCTTAAATTAAATAGAATCATAATTATCTTTTTCGCTTAGCCTTCTTCAAGCCTATAAAGTAAAATAAAACTGGTCAGCTAATTATAAAAAGGTAGGCCACTGCGGCGTGTCTCTGTCTAAGGCATAAGTTACATCATTATTCGTGGGAGGTAGAAGCGGGTTTAGGCTTTTGAAGTGGGCGAACATTACCATTGCCACGGCCGAGTGAGTTCAAACTTAAAATTTTATGATTACAGCAAATTAAAGTAAGCCCAAAGAGACAAACGGCTAAGCTCATTAGTAGAATCAGCTTATGATTTGAATTTCCGATTTTAAATTATCTATTCAAATTACAAAACCATCAAGCCTAAGCCTAACTCTTGACCTTGAAAACCAAACTCGAGGAAAAAAAACGACTCGCAAAATTCTATGAATTAAGGTTAAATAAAATTAGCACTTCTGACGCTTCATATGAAATACAGTAAACCTTAAAGAAACATTTAAACACATCATCTTTATACGCTTCAATTTTCCAACAAGTTTCTGCACCAAATAAGTAACATGGTAAATGTAAGTTAACTAACTGTTAAATCATGAAATACAATCATTTAAATGATACATACGGATTTCTCAGAAGTGAAGGTTTTATTTCGGGAAATGGGATGAGTGGATAAATAATAAGTACTGCAATCTTATCTTCCTTTTATCATGTGTCATCATGACATGATTAGCATTATCGTGTTGTACAATTTTGTAGTACGTATCTAATTCCTGTCGAAATACAGCCTTAAAATAATTGTAACTGCTACGAGTAATATTCACTTTTACTTTCCTACGTAAACTGCTAAATTCTGGTACATATCATACATCTTTCGAAATTCTAGTGTCACCGTAATAAAACTAGAAACTCCGCTTCTTAAAAAATTTCAATTCGTACTAAAAGCAAAGTTAAGCAAGGCGGAAAGTCACACATGAAGTTACCTACATAATATTCATCGTACGATATTCTAATTTATTTTAGCTATTTTTTAAAAGGTTGAATATATTATTTCCATTTCTACCTAAGTCAAAATCGCACTTAAACGTTAACTAACTGCACAGTAGCATACGATTTCCATTTACTTGACAAAGGCTGTACCCAACCCACCTTCCTTACTTACAATCACTGTTTTAATTGTTTTTCTGGTCTAATTCAGAAGCAAGATGACTGGATGACGAGTGGGTACTCCCTGTGACTCTTGTTTAGAATTAGAACTGTCTTGATTTAGTTTTGTGAGATCTTCAGAGAATCTACATTTCCTCTGACAAAAGGGTTTAGTTACGGTTCCTTTTTCCGAGTTTATTGCCTGTAGTAGAATGTTTTACTGTGTTGTTAAGTTGAGATCTCTATAATACGGTGATGATTATTTACCTCGGTTGCGGAACGAGCTTTATTGAATAAAGGCTTATGGATTTCTATTTGCAGTGAGTCCGTGATAAGCTGAACCATAAGTTGCTGTTTTCATGAGAAATAAGTTCCATACGCAAGCAGCATTTAAGAGAATAAAGACTTGAACAAATACTCGTGATCGTCGACGACTGTTTCCAGAAAATACTTTTTTGGAACATTATCCATGACATGACCTGCTATGAGAGGGAACTCAGGAACTCAAGGAGTCATTCCGCTCCGAACTATTCTAAGGAACTTCTTAAATCTTGTGGAAAACTGTGAAGCGAGTGTTAAGGATGGTTTGGATTTGTACGAGAAGGAATTTCAGGTTCGGGTCCCAAAAAAATTTGCATGCAAATTAAATGATAATGAATAGCGATATAAAAATCGATAACATTGTACTTGTTTGCAGGAATTGAAGCAGTTTAGCGAAAACTTGAAGTCTGATACATCCCATTTGTGCAAAGAGGGAGAGAAGAATGTAAACCGAAAGAAAAATCGCTATAAGGATATTCTTCCATGTAACAACCGTTTTTGATTTCGATAAACTAAATTTGTGAATATTTTAGGAAAATCTAAATTTTTTATACATTTTCTGTAGTTGACTACACCCGAGTGATTTTAGGAGACTATGGAGATGTTCCAGGAAGTGATTATATCAACGCAAATTTTATCAAAGGTGCAAGTGGCTCCTCGGCTTACATCGCCTGCCAGGGTCCACTTCCACACACCGTTAATGACTTTTGGCGTATGGTGGTGGAATGCGAGGTTCAAGTCATTGTTATGGCATGCAATGAGCAAGAGTCAGGAAAGGTAACTTTACACCTATGATTCTATTAAAAGCCAATCTAGAGTAAATTTGAAGTGAGGAAATTGTAATAATTTCTTTATTCGTAGCACAAATGTGAGAATTATTGGGTGGAAGAGGAAGCGGTGGAAAGGGAGTTCGGACAGGTCACCGTTTGGTTGAAGAAGTGCCGTCAAGTATGTCCTGATTTTCTTGTACGAACGATGAGAATTAGGTACACAAATTGCAAAGGGGAGACAGGTATGGATAAATTGTTCAATTTGTTTTTGACACGATTTATAAATTCCATAACTTCTGTTTCATAAGTAATTGTTTTTTTTTTCATTACAGAAGAGCGGAACGTTTGTCAGTTCCATTACTCAGCCTGGCCTGATCATGGTGTTCCAAGTAAGGTCAGACCCTTGTTGGAAATGGTTAGGCTTATAAGAGATTGTCAGACATCGGAGACGCTTCCTGTCTTGGTTCATTGCTCCGCAGGATGTGGAAGAACGGGTACTATCTGTGCTATCGATTACGTATGGGGTCTCCTAAGGCTTGGGGTAAGTTTCAAGTTATAATTCCTTGTCGTATATCTGTAATGTTTTCTTCCGGTCATCAAAAGGAATCAAAATCTTTTCATTGAAACATTGGAATTGTAAATTGAACTGCCGGAATATAATTTCAGAAACTGACGCCGGATTTTAGCCTGTTCTATCTGGTCCGGGATATGCGAAGGCAGAGAATAGCGATGGTGCAGACCAAGGACCAATACGTTTTGGTACATAGGGCAGTCAAGGAACTTTTTGAGGAGCAACTGAAGATAATCGACTCCCATCCGTATGCCAATGTAGATCAAAATGGGCTGCCATTAGACATAAAGTCAGATCTAGAGGAGCCTACATATGAGACTGTTGAATTTCATTCCAGTGATGAGCAATCAAATGCGCTTTGCGCTTCTGTCGAACCCCCACCGGCACTACCTTCTACCAAACGTGATATAGCTATGAATTCTAAATTGGAAAAAGAGGTTGAGAACCACTGCAAACATCATGAACAAGAGCGATACAATATGAAAGGTGCTGTTGCCTCGGGGTCACATTCCCCATTCCAGAAATTGGACGAGATTGTAGTTCTCTCAAGTGACTGCGATGAGAAAGCTGAAAAAGAAAAAGAGTCCATCGGTGAAAAAGTTAATTCCCATACTAGCAAACCCAGTCGCACATCTTTACTCCGAAAACCCAGTATAGTAAAACTTAAAGCCTTTTTTGAGAAATCCAAGGACGATAAGAAAACGGGATCAACACAATTGAGCCGGGCCAAGTCGGACGTATCTTCTAGATTTATTAATTTCGCCTCGTCGTTCAATTCACGTGGACATTCTCCGCCGATAAAAATATCTTCCCCGATACAACCCTCTGCATTTTCCGGTGGTAGCGAAAGTTCGCCTCATGAAAAATCTAAATCCAAGCCTGCTCTTCTTGCCAAGCCTGCTTTACCTATAAAGCGAAGTAAATCCTTGAAAATTGGGAAAGGGGAGTCTATCGAAGGTATTACAATCCAATCATCGTCAAAATCAAAGTTGAACGAATTAAGCTCCAGTTTATCGCCTACGTCTACACCCAACGTATCCTCTGCAAGTGGGTTTTCAACCGTCACAAACAACCCTATTAAAGTTTGTGTGAAACAAGTAGATATACCAAAATTGCAGAAAATTGTTTCAAAATCTGTAAAACCGGAAGCACAAACTGCAACCACTTATGAGCTTCTTAGAGAAAGCTCGAAGAACAGTACCGATGAAATTGATAGTCCGAAATCCCGGGGAGGCAATGAAGAGCTTAAGTCCTTTCCATCCAAGAAACCTGTGGTTCCTTCAAAAGCCCATATACTTAAAGACAACAATAACTATGTTAACCTTTCATATTCACCGACCAAAATAAAGATGGGAGTATCTAAAGAAATGGAGGATTCAACGAAGAAGGGCACAAAGTCTCCAAAGTTTTCCCGATTAAAAAAGTACGATACTGTAACTCCCAAAAGTATGACAACCTTAAATCTAGGTACATCTCTAACTAGGAGTCAAAGTAACGTTTGGCAGCCAAATAAAGTCCAACGACCGGTTAGAATTTTCTCGGATGAAAATATACACCAATCTGGCAGTTTAGCTGGTCGGAATTTCCTAGATTATAACGGTATATCAAAAAATACTGGCAACGGCAACTCATCCCCTTATTCAGAAATTAACGATTTTCATTATGATCCAAACACACACCAACGACTGAGTGACGTAGCTTACAAACAAAACGGAAGTCAAGATAACTCTCGCACCTTGCTACGAAGGACCTCTCTAACGTCCAACGGACTTCAGACAGAACGGGAATGCTCACCAGAAAAACCTACTGTAAGACGTAGGGTCCCAAAAACAAATCCATACGCTAATTATATCCCCTCTGGGGGAAGTCTAAAATACTCATCACAAGCCCAAAGTCCTTTCGCTTCCCAGCTAGCCGATGACAATACAAATCCTGTACAAATTTCGCAAACCTACCTTGGAGAAAATGCCAGCAAGGATTTACCTAATTTAAAAATCAGTTATAGCAGAAGTAGAGAAAACTCATCAGAAAGTTCCAGTAATACTGGAACTCCTAGAAGCTCTTTACCAGGGACGCCAACTCAAACAATCGATCCAGCATACTCTCAATTAATTAAAACAAATCTTCAGGGCATTGGTAGCAATACAAAACGAATTATTGGCAATGGGAACGTTCCTCCCAAATCAATTCTAAAGGGTTCTCTATCAAGCACGCCATCAGAATCTGATGAAAGACTAGATTCCATTCGACATAATGGTTACCCAGCACAATCTGCAAAGCCAAACATTATCACAGCCCCACAAAAAATAAGTACCGTACGAATCGCTGTTGGAAATCGAGAAAGAAGAGATAGCTTCAGGCAAGCCGTTTGGAAGGAAGACCAACCTTCAATTAATGGAAACATGGATGTTCAAGAAAGTCCATCTAATTCATATATTTTCCCAATCGGAACTAGAAAAGGAACAGAAATTTCGAATTCGATTTTGACCGGACCTTCTCATAGAACTCACAAAGACTATGAGCCAATTTGGCCTACCTCCTCCACTGGCATGAGCAATAACCACGTCCGAACTGGATCTAGTAGCTTTTATATATCCTCTGATGACCATGAACCTTCCAAGTCTCAAAGCTCTCAAATTATGGACAGATCTTTATTATTCAATCCATCTAGCTTTGGACCTGGACCTCCTCAATATCAAGGCCTTCCAATGAGTAAGAGAAGCCATAGCGAGGAGAGAACTCAATTCGGTGAAAATAAGTCGCAACCTGGGCTCCAGATCAGATTCGATGAGAATAAGTTTATGCTGGATGAGCTAAGGGCTCCGATTATGAATCAGTCTTCTGCATCTGACCGAAACGCCGCGGCTCATATTTTAAAACAACGCGAGTTTGATAAGATTCCTCTGGAGAAGCCCTCAGCCTCAACTACAAACTTGAGACATCAAAGGTCTCTACGAGCTCCGTCACGACCGCAGTACCAACAAGGCTTATCATGCTTCACATTTAGAAAGCCATCATCATTTGAATCCATTACGGATCAGCTTCACGCAGAAGAATACCAGTCATTTACAAGCGGACTTTCCCCATCGTCATACGCAGTAGATAATTCAGAACAAAATCGAACCCATCCCATTTCAGAAAATGCTCCAACAAAGGGACGTCACGTAAACGACTACGTTTCATTAAGGCAATGTCGCACAAGCTCTCAACAACGAGAGCCCGAATATTTTTCCCCTATCGAAAATACAGCGCATGAGAATTGGCGTCAAGACTTTACCTCTACGACCCCTATACCACCCCCCAGAACCAAAAAGCTTCAGCAAAACGCAAGAAAGGAATCAACTGGATCTAACAGTAAACTAAGTGAAAACAGTCCAGGTCCATCTTCCTCAGGCTGGGCTAGAAATAACGTAGACAATCACCAGGGCAGTAGCAATCTACCCGAAATCGTCCGTTGTACGAAGTTTGCGGAAGACAATCAAGGTACAACTGATCCTCAAAATAATGGAAATCCCACCTCGCCGAAAGTTATGGTTCGAGCCTTGGGAATGTTCCAAGCAAAAGCTGCGAATATGAGATCCAGATTTGCCAATTGGACTGAAGCAAAAGATAGAGGTTCCCCAAAAAGGGGGAATGGAACACTATTGACGAAAGACAACGATCCTAAAGATGATACCAGTAACGATGGAGGTACATATATCACCATAAATGATCACATACTATTTCTTTGGATCTAATTTTTAATTATTTTATGTTTCTTAGGCTTTTTGCCATCCGTTACCAGTGCTACCCAATTACCATGTCCGTCCAGATCGAAACATCAGTATTTGTGATTAGAAACCACACGGCATCATCCCTTTTGATGCCTTACATGCACTTGCAATTTATGGATAAAAGTAACTAGAAACGTAGGATAGAAATAGTAACGCTAATTAATAATCGCTGCTTTACTCTAAATATGTAATTATAGTGTTTTCCAAAATAGTTATTTATTTACCAGATATTATTAGACGTTACGATTACTTGCCCGTCGTGTCCGGGACTGTGTAATGTTGTAAGTTTTTCTTAATGTTATTGTTTAATCATATACTGGACTTTCACTTTACCGAAGCTTTCAAACATTCGATGGAAATGACAAAAAACTATAGCAGGACTTTTCAAAGAACCAATCCGAAAGGTTTGTCGCTTCCCATCGTTCTGCATTTACCCACCTCGTCGATACTATTTTTGTTAACGTCAGCGAGGATGACTTTTGCTAAACGTTGTCATGTTTATTCCAGAACTTTCTGTGGAAGACCAAACTGTTCGTTACTGCTTAACTTTAAAGACTAATCCAATAAAAATTTTAATCCCTACAAATCCCTTGAAATTATTTGTCTTCGCCTTCAATTTCCTTCGCAGCAGTGGAAAGATCCTAGCTTCATGAATCAAATGGGTTACTGAAACTCCAAAAAAGGTTATTGAAATAAACGAGCAAAGTGAAAGTGGTTCATCAGGGCAATAAATAATTTATTTCAACATTAGACTGAAACAATATAATACAGCTTCCCATTAGCACCAAACAAACAAACGAAGTGAAATTAGACAAAAATAATATACGAACATAATAAATCTCATTCTGGACATCAAATCAGTTCTTTTAGCTAGGAAGTTCACAGAACCTCGAGCTGACAATGAATCTTAGGCGTAAATAAAAATCATACGTCTATCATGAATAGACGAACATTATTTTAGAAAAATCAGACTTCGACTGAAATTTGCTTCAAAAGGAACTCTAATTAACATAATAACTATACACGTTAAAAACACTAGGTAGCACATGCAATTCCCTATTACCAAACATTTAATATCACGGTAGATTACACCTTTAAACGCTTATATCAATTCGGGTAACATGTAACGAAGAAAATCCATGTTCACACATCCGCTAGTTTACGATATAGCTTTACAAATGTTTAATACTTTTTTACTACCTCGCATGGAACGTGCCAAATCTGGAAGACTAGAAAAACCGTTACTTTACAATTAATTACGCATCTACCTTACAGCTATTACACAGGAAACTAATTTAAAGTACGATTTATCTCGCACTGTAGATATGAGTTATGAACATGTCTTTCCGTGTCAGATTGGGTAACGTCTCATCAAACTTATCCACTTAAACATTACATAGATCAACCTCCGACACCATCCAGCCGTGAACATTAGGGTTTACATATTATAAATTAAATTTTCAACACAAAATGCATTAACACCTTGAAACGATTACAATGTTTCTTCCTTAAGTCATTTAAACACAATTTACGAAATGGTCATTTTGGAATACACGTAACGTATACATGCAGTGAGTTTAGAGCCCACGATATATCAATAGCTTAGACAACACTCGTCAACATTACAGTGCCAGTGATCATGCTTGAAGTTGGCTATTGATACATAAATCTAACTCACCAGGAATAACAACAACTTCAAATGTTTTAGCGTACACGATGGTAAATAAAAGGTTACAGTCCATTTTAAAGCTCTTTGAATCCGGTTTAAGAATGAGCTCTAGAACTCCGAATTGGTCATTTACCAAATTACTCCGGAACTATATCTGGGATTTAGCTTCCGGCTCCGGTACCGTAAACCAAATCTAGAGTAACAAAACAACCTCAATTCTCTTATTTGTAATTCTAGTTTTGAACTTTGTGTGATTAGGAAACGGACTACGTAGGTGGTTGGGCTGTCATGAAAATAACGAGACGGATCGGGTAAACTATATAATCGGTATCTATACACAGGTTCTCTCAAACAATCAGAAGAGTGGAGTCGTCCGCAATGCAAAGTACTAAGTGGATAAAGTTTTTTCTAGTAAGCTAAAATTACAGAGTTAAAAAAGTTATATGGACGAATTAACTCCGGACAACAGGCATAGAACGGTAGTACACAACTTTCAGACCACACAACCCTATATTTCTGATCGTTTATATCGACCAAGTACTAGTTCTGATTAATATCAATTCCACAAACATTATGAATAAAGGTTAAAGGTACAAGGAATTGGTAACTATGTTTCAAAAATAATTTGACTTTTCATTGTCCATTCTAACTTACTCCTAACAGTCCTTAAACTCCCGATTTAGATTCTAAATGTCAGACATCAGGCAACGGGAAGTAATGTCCACAAAATAACAAACTACTTGTAATCAACAGAAATTGCAAAAGCCCACGATTACATCGTTTCTGATAACAGCAAAATAAAAGGTTTGCTTCGTAGAATTTCAGACTAAGTATCACTATAACTTCCCCTTCGATAACCACGAGACCCCCCTACGCTTGAAGTAAATTATTGAGATTGTTGAATTAGAACTTCGAAATATTTCCTGTTTTTGGTTTGTCACAGATATATGAAAGTCCGCCCAGTCAAAACTATGTGACCCCAGGCTGTACAATTTTAGGAACCATACATTTATCAAACTAATCTATTCCTTAGTCTTAAATACTTTAGTTTAGTTCTTGATGCAATACAAAAGGTTATATTACAGTCGTGGTACATTTTTTTCAATTGAGCACGTTTCAAAGAGTATCAAAAATCAAAGTAGGTTTGTTTACCAAGTCCTTTTCTAGTGGAAAATTAGTAAGTTATGATGATACATAATGCCAATGCTTTGTAACATCGAAAGTAGCCTGTGATACCGTAAATTTATCCTAATAGCAGCCTCTCGTATCTAATATATTTAACATAATTTACGGAAATTAGTATGGGCATTCTATTGCGTATACTGTACCTACTATATTAAGAGTACGTATATCCCTTAATCTAAGCTGTAACTATCACCATATTCACGATATCACGTCGTTGTAGAGAGCTGGGGCAAGGAAAAATAATTAGATATCCACCTCAAGAATTTTGTCCTTTTACACTAAAATCTAAAAAAAAAGAAGGCCTACTAACAAAGTTTAATTCAATTATCTGGATATACACTGTAATTAAATATTAATACACTGAGCGAGGTAATTAATTTTGGAAACTTAATAGAAGAAAAAGAAAAGATCAGTGCCAACGCCATTTTCTTCGCTTCGATTTACTCGCAGTTCTGCGAAGCCGAAGCCTTGAAGAATCGGCTTTATGGGCGATGTACTTCTCCTTTATTTTTCAATGATTATAGACTGGAACTGCATTATTTCCTGCAACAACAAACATTGGGTAACGGACGGGGGTTAATATATATCAAGTCAAATATAGTATGTAAACTTCTGAACGACCTAACTCTGGACAGTTTGAAGACTTAAATCTTTAGATAAATGGAGAATTAATTAACTAACCTTATTTAAAACATTTAAACAAAATTTCGTACGTTAGAACGTATTAAACTACTACTGCGGGTAATGCCAATTCGGACTCCTATCCTGCTACTCCTATCCTGCTATTCCTACCCCAGCCTACATCTATACTGATTGCTGAGCTTACTTGCGTCGATGTTTCAGTGACTCATAATCATTTGAAACTTCAGACGGTTTTCCTTCGTGTAACATTGACATTATATTACTTATTACAACCTCATAATCTATAGTTTTTTGAGATTTTTCGCTTCCGCTGAGATCCTCTGTTTCGGGTTCTTGGGACTGTGACCACTGCCTTGAAACTAACTCATATGATTGGTCTAATGATTCGTTTGGTTCAAATAGCAATGAGTCATAGAACTCTTTAGGATTCGAAACCAACCGATTAATCTTGTGAGGAGTAGGGGTTGCAACGTATACTTCATTGCAGGCTAGTCTCCGCTTTAAGTTCCTATGGCTCTGGATTCCCCCCGTTTCTGCCACACCAGATCTTGAACCTAGAAATCCATTAAAATCAATTAAGAAACCCTGCGTTTGAACAGATATTCATCAACACAGCTTTGACATGGTAGAAAGTTATAGAAATTACCTTGATCGTCGAAAGACTTAAGGATTGGCCTTCCAATTTCATTAGAGTCGTATGTGATGGTTACTTCATTGAGCGTGTCTTCGTAAAACGATGAATCGTCTAGAACTTTATGCGAGCTGACCGGAACTAATGTCTCCTTAAGGTGTTTCTTCCTAGGCAATTTTTCCTTTCGGCTCCATCGGTCTAATGGATTCCACTCCGACAGCTATATCCAAAACAAATAATTCAATGCATCAATAAAAAAGTAATTAACTTTAATATGATTAATAACATTTCTCCAAATTACCGCTGTTGTGCCTCGCTTGCCGTCCACTACTTTTAAATCTGGAGTGGTTCTAGGAGCTTTAATTGAAGATATGTAGACGAAATTATTTTCTGGTTCTGTCGCTATGTCAAACAAGGACAGTCCTGGGAGTTCTTTTTTCTCCTCAACTACTATCACCGGTTTTCTTGATGACTTCGTACTAGTATTAGATTTTGATACGTTACGTTGCACCTGGACGTGAGAATTCCCAGATTTTGAACCAATACTGCTAGGACTTGAAACATTCTTACTGCTATTCGATTGAGCAGGCAATACGACCGGGACATTTACCGGGGCCAAGAACGTCCCATTTCCTTTCGCCGACGCATTTACGGCTACAACTGAACCTTTTCCTAATCCTGTTGTGCTCGTTGAGGTAATAATTATCGTGTCGGTTAATCCTGATCCTCCCGTTTGATTACTTGATTTCTTACTTTTAGATTTCTAATAATCAAATTCGCAAATATTACAATTTCGTTAAAATAGTACCATAATAGTATTGTGTACGAAAAAAAAAACTAACCGAATTTATCGAATCATCTCCGTGCTCTCGAGTCTTGGCATTTTTCTCCTCATCCCTAGCTTTCTTATGAGCTGCTAGAAGGGAGTCAAAAGGATGACTTCGTCCGGGCACAGCTCTTCGAAGAGCGATTGAGTGAGTCTTACATGTCAGCGACCGAGTGCAAGGATTAGAATCTTCTGGTAAGCACACACCACAATGATGATCCGGGTGAAATGCTCGGTCTTTCAACGGTATTACTTTCCTTGGTTCGTCTTTGTCTTTCTTTTTCTTCTTCTTCTTTGAGTGTCCAGACGATGACTTCTCTTTTGTTTCAGATGATCCATGACTATTGCTGTCGCCCTTGATTTTGGTTTCACTGGAACCTGACATTAGTGTCGATTTCGGAGACCCTAAGCTGGAGGCTGAACTGCGAAAAACGATTTTAGTCGAGGGTAGGTCTTGTGAGGATTTCGAATTATGAGAACTTTTTGATTTTTTACTGGAATCGGTGCCTACTTGATTTCCACTAGACGTGTTCGAAGAACTGGACGACTTACTCTTGGAAGGAATCTTGAAGTGACAGCCGTCCGCATTAACATGCAAAGACGAGTTAAGTAATTTGTGCCCTGATTCGTTCAAGTCGATTTCGATCACAGAGGATTTTGATTTCTTTTCTGCTGTATCGGCATAAAATTTAAGTTGCTCGTATTCTGTATCCCCAGATTTTGATTTTGCGGTGGCACTAGACGTAGCTATTAAGTGCATGGTGTGTTTTGTTCCAACAGTAGAATTGGAAAATAAAATACTTTCCACTGACTCATTTTGTCCAGTATCATCGCTTGGAATAGACAGCGTGTAAGTGCCTGGGGATGGGTTAGCTTTATGGGAAGATTTAGAAGATCCGCTTTTCGATGTTGGCCATGACGACGAAGTTCCTGATGAACTTTTTGAAGAAGATTTGCCTTTGCTAGAAGAACTAGTGGAACTAGTTGTTGTGCTACTACTAGATTTGCTCTTAGACTGATGATGTGAGCCCGATTTCGATTTACTACTACTATGGGTAGATACAACAGGTTCAGTCTTATGAGATGAGCTTGACTTGCTCCTCGTCGGAGACTTTGTAGATGACATTCCACTTTCTGAAGAATAACTACTAGATGACTTCGTTGGGCTAATTGTAGCCTGTGAGGTTGAAATTTCGATAAAAGGAGTTCTTGTGGACTCTCGTATTTCGTGAAGAGAAGAAGTTGCTTTCCCAAGTGACTTGGATCCCGAAACTATCAGTTCAGTTTTCCTACAAACCATATTATTTTGTGCGTCTCCTAAAGTAAAATTGAAGTTAATTAATTACATTAAGTAAGCAATATTCTTCCACTTGTAAAGAAAACCACGTACGTTTGAAGTGATGGGACAGCCATTGAGTTTTAATGTAGTACTGGCATCCCGCACACTTAGTCACAGAGAAGAACTCAATATCTGGTCTCGAACCATAAAGATGCATCACTGCAAACATTCAAAATACAACTTATAATATGAACACACTTAAACGAATAAAAATTCTCCAAGTCACTCTTCATCAATTCTTGAACTTACACGACGACGGCAAGAGATTACAATGATCTGCGGGCTTGTCGGGCTCTTTCGGCTTGTACACTTCCCTTAGTTTTGCTAAATCTGAAAGCGAATAGATAACATTTCAAACATTAATAAACATTTGCATTTCATACGAATTTCCAATCCAAATATATGCCAATACTCCCTTAACTAGGCGACCAAGGCAATGGTCCCACACTTCACTAGATATTATTCACTCACTACAAATCAGCAATAAACAAATGATTATATTTACGTTTTTATTTATCAGCTTGGGCATATAAATTTTGAGCTTAAGATTAGTTTGGCATTATGAATTACTAGCCGACTTTATGCCCCTCCATCCTCATTCAACATCCATAGCAGATACTTAATTCTAATATCCATAAATTCCTGTTAGAACTGTACTTGACACAATGCATACTACTCACCCCCTCCACATACATGACACCCGGTGTCGGTGTCGCCGTACAGTCTACCTCTGCCAAATCGACAAATTCTGTGACTATTCAAGTTCAAGCTAATTAACGAACAAGACGGAATGACTAACATACTACACAAATCTTCAATTACTGAAGTGAATTATGTAAACTGAGAGCTTAAAAGACGATACCATTATCTGTTGAGCACTCCGGCAGATTCCAAGAAGCCCAGGGTTTTCCGACCAAATGTCGCATCTTTCCTTCCGAAATGTCAGACATGATTTTGGGTTTATCTTTCTGACTTTCGACCCCTTCACCCTCCCTCCTCCTGATTACAATTACGAAGTTGTGACACCACCACACCACTGTCTTTGTGTAAGCTATCTTAAACCACTGAACGTCTAAACAGTATGCGGAGGTCGGATGGACAGTATCCGAAATCCTGAGGTCCACACCTCCTCTTCAGTCAGTCGGTCCTGGGAATATCCTGAAAAAGTCTTTTGTCGCCTTCTTCTTGGAAATGAGAGGTAGGACTAGGACGGAGAGGAGGATAGTTCTTTCCACTCTAGATTCTAGATTGTGGATTGCAGAAGTTCTCGGTGCAGGACGAGCTTCTCTCCTCCTGAATCCTATCTGATCTTTACTCTTTTTTGAGCAGCCTAAAACTCCAAACTCTGAACTCGAGAAGGAAAGCAACTCGGAACTTGGAAGTCTGTGAAGTCTGACTGAACTAAGGAGCTGTCAGCTGACCCTGGCTTTTTGGCTCAAAAATCATTTGGGGTTTGGGAAGCTAAGGTTAGTCCCATGAGGTTTCCAAGTCTCCGGCAGACTCCCTTCACAAGAGCATGGCCAAGGATGAATGAACTGGCCCTCCGGCTAACCCCAAACAATTAATTAATGACTTGTTCCAGTAACAACAATTCCTCTTCCTGAACTTCTCTGTTGAATTCTAAATTGATGATCGAGTTGAGGCGAAGTATGGGATTCTTCTAATTCCTCTCTCCTTAATGTGCAATGTCCTCAAGAAGAAAGTGCAGCAGAAAGAATGGTTCAGATTTCCAACAGAAGCAACCCAACCTGCAACAACACCACCACACTCTAGGCTCCTGTCTCTGATGATGTTAGTTCACTCGTCTTCTTTGGGCTGTTAGATTGCAATTGTGAATTGTGGAGCTCCGACAGAAAGAAACCTCGACAAAGTTCATGAACAAGAAATAAAGAGGAAGCCTGAGCTGGATGGACTCGAGTCTGACTCAAAAAATCACTCGGCTCACTAACACCAACTCAGCAAGTACAAAACTCACTCACACGGCATCTGGCTGTCTACTCCCCTAGTCCCTTCTTCTGTTCTAACCTCAAAGATACGATACGAAAACTGTTACTTTGTCTCCTTCACCTTTCCACATTGGCTTCGGTCAGGTTCTCAGAATAGTGGAGATAGTTTTGAACTATTTACCTCAACCCGGATAAATCCTCTTCATTGATTCATTTACTTATTACAATCAAAATCACGCACCGTAAGGTCAATAATGGTGGCACTTACTTTCAATGCATGAAAGACTAATAGGGAAACCCCCTGAAAAGGGGAGGGACATTGACATGGATCTCATTTCAATTACCTAAGTGAGATCTTTCTAAACTTTACTGTGTGGAGGCTTTTATTTTATTAAATTGAGAACGCCTTTAATTGGGGGCAATTTTCTCCGTCCCATCTTTATGTGGATTAATGTAATACATTATGATTATGTATTATATGATCGGGCCGCTTGGAACATCTAGCCTAAACTCTACAATCCGTAACCCATGGACGAAGCCTCAAAAAGGCTAAACACTAAGATCTAAAATTCATAAGAAAATCTTCAAGTCCCATAGTACCCTAAAATCACTTTATATGCCGCCCACCATAACAAGTCGCAGTCATAAAATAATACACTCCATCAAAGCATGATAGATAAGCCGCCCACCCTGAGAAGTCGCATACAAAATAGATGGATACGAAATATTGGAATATCTTTACGTAGGAATGTATGTAGGATATTTCAGGTGTATCTGTACTCTAATCTAAGAAGATTAAGCAGTATGTGTCCTTAAAATGGATTCTCAACCATTTCCTAGTCCGAAATCAACTAATTTCCGACGAAGAAAAGCCCACACTGTAGAAGATAAATTGAAGTTGATTGAAAAGGCAGAACATATCGGAAAGGAAACAATTTAATCAGCCTCCTTATTTATGTGCTTTTGCCTCCTCTTTTTGATGAATTTGCCTCATGTTGACATGC